>CBVK0100189414.1:0-13943 GCA_900067695.1 Picea abies | reverse complement strand
TCGATGCTCCTATTTATAACATAAAATTGACTAAAAATAATGGCTACAGTGCAGGTAAGTAAAACAAAATTTTCCACGTGGTGTTCTCTCCTATCAGTTTGTCTAAGAGTCATCTAAAGATATCACTTAAGAGGGAGATTCTTCTCATACTCCGACCACTTGATGAAAAACTCCTCACAGGTGTTGGCGTATGAGAATCTATGTTGTTCCATTAGGACCGCACAAATCTATCTTATCTCTACCGCATGTGCCCGATATTTGACTAGAATGGAAGTTAACTATTGTAGCATAGCCCAAGCTTTGATCGGGTGTTCGATAAACTGTCACACCTGACTTGGTGCCATGTCTTCCACCTTTGCTATTTCGTCGGCCCATGTTGAGTCTTGCTCGATGTGCGATTTGACTATGTCGCGCAAGTCAACAAAATCATCAGGGTTGCCAAACTCGGGGAGTACGATGTCTTTCATCACCTGATTGATCTTGATCCAAGTTTTTTTTGCACTTGGCCCATTTCTCTTGGATTTATCGACGAGGTTCCCAAGCCATTTTTTCCCAATACTCGACTGATTTCCTTATGCGATCAAGACTGCTTTCTTTCAACACTTGAATGTCGTGTTCTTCTATATCTCGGCCCTGTTGGACTACATCGATGTAGTCAACTCTCTCCATGGATTTCTTCTCTTTCTGATACCACCGCTCCATATCTTTGCACATTGCAAGATCCATGAGGGTGTCTTCCTGGAGCTTGGCTATCTTCGCAGTGAATAGGTGTCACTCGTCTGTGAATTTGTTGTAGGCCTCCTGGAATTTGCTCCTTAGGAACACCGCGACCTGTGTGGTGTCCTGATAGTATTTCTCCAAGTGGCACAAATGTTCCTGTTCTTTCATGGCAGTGACCAATGCCTCCTCATCTCTTTTAGCTCTATCCAGGGTGGCATCCATGATCACCATCGCTACGCCGATGCGTTTGGACGTCTTAGCATGCTTTGTGTTGATCGGATGTTCCTTTGTAGTGATGAGGATGGAGTGATCTAACGTGATTATCCTCTTATTGGTGGTTATTTAGATGATAGCCTTCCTTTTTCAATCATAAGCTATATCATGTATGTCGACTACTTCGTCCACAGGTTTGAGAATCTGTTGATCCCCCCATGTGAGTGTATTCCCTAAATTCCCGATGGTATATAATTGTTCCAGACTAGGTTCTTGAGTTTACTCCCTATTTCCCGAAGGCCTGACTTGTGTCTGTCGCTCATTGGGGGTTTGAGTACTGATTGAAATAGAGGCATCGGGGATAGACTCAATACTGAATTTTCCATTGGCCGTTGAGACATCGATTTCTTGCTGTGGGGATTCTTCCTTTGGATCATCCGACCCTGACTCATCCTTCAGACTATCTGCTAGGGTATCTAGCACATTGGGTAGCTTAGTGTCTAGGACACTCTTGGCTTCTTGTTCTTTCTGTGGAACCTCTTGAATTTGGGCATCGGGCACAGGGGAAGATATCTTCTCTAGTCCCTTTTCTTCTTTGATATGCACAGCGGTCACAATAGATACTTCTGGTCTCTCATCATCATCATATATATCTATTATCTCACTTAAGGGGTTTGATGCACTGGTCCTCTGCAATTCCTCAACAGTCCTTGGCTTAGCTGAAATGCTTGTTGGCAATCCGGCTGGTGGCCTTGTGAATTCAGGGTCGTCTAACCCAGTAATTTCATTAAGGTCTATGAATTCAGGGTTGCTTGGTCCCATTTGTCTTTCATTCGGGTTGTCAGTAGGGAACCTTGGCATATTTATGATGTCTAGGTCATCTTGCAGCTGATCAATTATCCGTTGCACATTTTCTAACATGAGTAAACCCCTCTCCCGTGCGTCCTGAGCCTCGCAGAACTTCTATCTTGTACAAGGGTTACCTGGGGAATCTCTACTATTTCGGCTGCTACCTGGGGAGCTTATGCTACTATAATTTATTCTCTGTCCCTTAGGGCCCCTTGAGTCGATTGTTCTAGGATTGTTTACTGTTCATCTAAGCTCATGGATTTGAACCTGCTCATCTTAGGGTCGACCATCCTTGCAACGAATTCATCCCAATTCTGAGCATTTTCCGTGAAGACCTCATCTCAAACTTGTCATGGGCGTATGGCCAACAGGATGACACCTGTGATGCATGCTTCAAGACTATACCCCTTGGGTCATGTTTGCGAAAATGACCAGTCTGGAATCAAAAATCCAATTGGCTCAGTCCTTCCTGCTTGTCTTGAGCGATGTATTTTACTAGGTAGAAACCTATATGGAATCCATAAGGTATAAATGCTCGCTTCTTATCTTTCACCAGAGTAGCGTTGTAACCTTGCAGGATGGTCTGGTAGAAAATTTACCCCACAACAAGCCGGTCGGGGACATGTGCGGGTAGGCGATGAGGTGCTCCAGTGGCCCTAAATACCCTAATGTAGGTATCACATTCGTCAAGATACCAGTGGCCAACTTTTTCTATCACCTTTTTGGTCGTAGCCGATAGTCTTGGACACTCTTTCTTGAAAAGAATGAAATGAATGTGTGTGATGAATTCATCACATATGAGAGAGTATGATTTTTTGTACCTTTTCTCCCACAGGATGCTGAAGTAAATCTGGACCGAGAGTTCTGAGGTGTGCTAGCTCAAGTTCATGCCGACAAAGACATTCCTGATGCACATGACGTCCAACAAATACGAAGCCATGTAAAAGGATGGAGTCTCTCCTTCTTTCGGCGTCTGAGCCTGTTAGCCATGTAAAAGGATGGAGTCTCTCCTTCTTTCGGCGTCTGAGCCTGTTATATGTAGATGCTTAGATACTTTGAAATGATGGCTCCCCAGTTGAAAGATCTCCTGGAAATGGCCATTGTATAAGCTAGAGGTGTCCATGCCTCTGAAAACCTGGAACAATCCTTCTCCCCATACGATCGATAGATGAGGGCCATTAGATATATATACAACTCCCTTAAGTTGGTCATCTAGTACCAGCCGAAGGTCTGATTGGTGTATTTTTTATCTTCCCTCCACCATGAAGCCATCATCTAACCGATGTCGTAGCGCTCGTAGAAGTTTACAATGAAATCGGTGTTCAATCGCTCCTCCAGGTCTCTAAGCTTGTATTAACTCTACACCTCTACTGAAAGGAAAAACCTGACACACTCGCCATTGACGTCGTTAATCAAACATTTTTGTTTGTCCGTGTGGTCAATGAGCCACTTTATGAGTTCTATGCGGGGGAAAGCTGGAGTTCTTCTTGCCACCATGTGTAAGTATGATCTTCAAATGTTAAAGCTGGAGTTCTTCTTGCCACCATGTGTAAGTATGATCTTCAAATGTTTGGGAAAACTTCGTCATCGAGCTCTCTCATATCGGGGTTGCTATGAGAGATATATTCCAGGAATTATTCCCAAGTGATCTTATTGAAGAGTTCTCCCTAGTGCGGGAGTTCTGCCTTGGTCCCTATTCTTGCCTTCGTGTCTCCAAAGGTCAGGGGTTGAGTGAAAACCTTTTTTGTGGATGTCCTGATGACTGGTTCCGGCCTTAGGGAAAATTCTAATTGTTTTGCGGTCGCTAGGGAAGAGCCTTCTCCCACCTTTGGTTCCTTTAGCTTCAATGCTCTCAGAGATCGCCTGGTAGTTTGTTTTCTTGGAGGCATTGTTCCTGTAACGCTTGCTAAACCTTGTAGTTTGATATTCATGGGATCTCATAAGCCTTTGAATTGCTTGTCTCACTCCTCTCGATGCTTTGAAACTCTTTTTCACGTAGAATGGTCTCGTGTACAATGGATCAAGGGAATTTAAATGGGGAAGAACCTACCGTATTGTATCAACCAATTAATTTGGGTGATGACTGAAATTCAAAAAAATCTACCACCGAATTTTTGAAATTTAATTCTTCGTGGGTTGACGGCGGAGGCACAGAGGGTGGTGTGTTCTATCGGTAATTTCAAACGACCTTTTGATTTGCACACGAAACAAAAAATGATGTGAGATTTGCAATTAATTAGTCCCTTAAATGCTCTGAATCTAAACGTATCTAGCACTAAAATATCCCATCATGTCGCTTTCCTAGTGGGTGGATCAGGGATCGACAATGTGTTATGGGTGTTTTCATTGATATCCTTCTGCGAAAAACCTCTGAGTCCAATTGATTTAATCGTATGGTGGTGACGTGGTGAAATTATCTTGGGACATGTGGCAATGAAGACCGATGAATTAACTCGCGAGTATTAGTCGGAGTCAAGACTTTCTTCCAGTTGTGCACTTAAACTAAGCATGGGATCGCCGATGCCGAAAAGGTATAAGGGATCGACAATCAGGGATAAAACTATCACGTATTTTCCTTTGAATTAACGTCTTCAAAAAATTGTTGATGCTTCGAGAATTGGTAATTAGGGAAAACTCCTTAGCGTAGTCTTAATGTTCATTGTGATTCAGTTTTCTCCAATTTCGAAAAGCACGTCGGGTATCAACTATCGACGATATCATTTCTTTTCCTTTTAAACGTTACTCCCTTCGCCTTTTACCGATGCCGAAGGGGATCAGCTGTTGGCGATATCCGTATGTGATACTTGTCATGAAACAAAAGTTCCCTTTTGTTGATACTGATGAAGGTCAATGCTTGATGATTGAGGCTTTCCGAGTGTTTTCTTTTTACCCTTTAATTTCTCTCGATGCCGAATTCTTTGAGCGCGTTGGGTGAGGTGATTTGGATGTTTATTTATTATTTAAGTGTTAAGTCTTTTTAATTCATGGGGTTTTATAGAATTACAAAAACCTGAATAGATGATGAGAGTCAAGAGAACAAACAAAGAAAAAACATTTCTCAAAAAGAAAATTGAATTCAGACAGTGCAAAGATTAAGTGGTACCCAAAAAGTGAAAAATTGACATAGGCTTTTTAGGGTGTGTTGAGTGCTCAAGAACACTGTCACACTGTCACTGTGAGATATACTGTTGTAAACCTATACCAATCTATGCCACTAACCTGTAATCAACATGTTCCATTGTCCTGTAACTAACCTGTACATGTTCCTTTCTTGTACCAAAAAAACTAAATACACCAACAACATGTACCGATACTCTCCTCCATATATCAAATATGATATCATAAATCTCATACCCAAAATCACAAGAATATCACTCAAACCATGTGCCAACAATGCACATCAATTATGTACATCAACCATGTACATCAACACTATACAAAGATAACCAACAACATGTACCAATTATGTATCAACAACAAACCAAACTATGTCTCAACAAGATGTATAAAGATCACCATGTACTTCAAGTATGTATCTCATCCATGTACCCAATCATATACCTTGACCATATACAAATAACATACACCAAGATAACCAACAAGATACCTCTAGCAATGAACCACACTCTCCATAAATAAAATACCATAAATCCTCACATCAACCATGTGCCACAACCTCATTGTTATACAGCCTCTATATGTACCAATAACTTCAACAACATACCTCAACCAAAAGCCCTCAAACATGAACCAATACTAAACTTCAATAGATCTGCCTCATATCAACTCTACAACAATCTCTAAAATTCCAAGAGGGCATCTAACCGATTTACAAGGCAAACCCTCAACCAGATTCATAGATTCAACACTACACATATGAAAACCATACCTTTTTCTTCTTGTAGCATTCTGCTGCACTTTTTCTACCACACTTTTTCTGCCACGATTTTTCTGTCGCACTTTTTCTACCGCACTTTTCCTACGGTGATTTTCTTGCTGCGCTTTTTCTGTCGCGATTTTTCTACCACACTTTCTCTATTGCACTTTCTCTACCGCACTTTTTCTGCCACAATTTTTCTGCCACACTTTTTCTCTATTAATAATACCTGCCCAAATAACCTTTCACAAAATAGATATTCAATGATATTCAATAGGTGCTAATGGGGGAGCCTTTCTCTCTTATTTATACTTCCATGTAGCTTCCTCAAGGGTTTACCTTCTAACCAACTTAACCCACTTTCCTTCTTTTAGGGCTAACCCACTTCTAACTACTTGTCCACTTAACCATTTTGTCCACTTAACATAACCACTTTCCATAAATAGTAAGTTCTCCACTCCTAGTTGCAACTAGCTTTATTATTTAATTAATTTATTTTGCAACCACTTTGACTTATCCATAAATAGTAAACTCACCACCTCTTGTTGCAACCACTTTATTATTTAAATCATTTCTATTTGAAACCACTTTGACTACTTTATTATTTAAATAATTATCTTTACTCACAACTTCTTGTTGCAACAAACTTTTCTATACTTAGTCAATTCATAACTTCTTTTCCCTTAACTAACTTCTTGTTGCAACCACTTTATTATTTAATTTATTTCTTGGTCAACCATTTTGACTATTCAATCTTCTCATCACAACTACTTTACCATAATTATCAAACTCACAACTTCTTGTTGCAACAAGAAGTTAGTTAAGGGAAAAGAAGTTATGAATTGACTAAGTATAATTTATTTCTTGGTCAACCATTTTGACTATTCAATCTTCTCATCACAACTACTTTACCATAATTATCAAACTCACAACTTCTTGTTGCAACTAATTTATTTTTTAATTATTTTCTTAATGCAACAACTATACCCATGATTTACTCCTAGTTACCATCAATTTTTCTAGCTCACTTCTTCTAGGAGCTTCTATAATAATTGACTTTTTGGACCTTCTAGGGGCTTCTAGATAACTCATCAGGATTCTCCAACTTCATATGGCCATAACTCTCTAACCGTTAGGAGTTATGTGACGTTCCACGTATCACTAGAAATGGCATGACATATACTATCCATATAGAATAGTATTACCTGTAAATTCACTTATCTTCATGCCTTTATGCCTCAAAAATACTCGGGTCCCTTACCCATGCCTTTGTGCTACCATAATTCTCTATCGGACTTATCCAAGGGTTGACATCAATTACTAAGGGTTGACATCAATCTAAAATATCACTCTCCAAGGGTTGACATCAATGACAACCAATAGTATAGACCAAATTTATGTCAACCTAAGCCAACTATCTGACACTAACTTCATGCACGCGGCTAGTCCACGATCCAACCATTTTCTTGTTGCTCTCCCATTTTTCCAGTGTTGCTTCTCCTTGTTTTACGACGTGTTAATTTTTTCTTTTCTCTAGCATGCACTCCTTTTCTGGTCCTTTTTCTAACTCTCTTCAATAATTATTGTGTTGTTCCCAAAAATGGCATGTGCCAATAGCTAGATAAATAGAAATTCTAACAAGAGAAGGCTAGAAGCCTACCTTGTGTAAATGCCTGAACAAGACCACGGTTGAGCTCACGACCCAAAGCTTGATTCCTGTAAATTTTACTCAACATCCAAGATACAAAAGCATACAGAAATTATATAGAATATTAGCATATAAACTAGAATAATCTATTAACATACATAAAAAATATTCCCACGGAAAGTAGTACAAATATTTGTGACATATAATTAGCTAAGAAAAGAGTATTTCTATTAATGTAATCAACAGAAGTACATAGGTGACAAACTTTTGTAACGACACATATCGAAACCGAGAAACTAAGTCCCTTCAACTGGGACTTCACCACTTCAATCCTCCACAAGGCAAGCTCATAGTAGTAGGAGTTATTGAGTTTCTCCATCTCAAGATAGGAAGAGCTTGGGGGTTGAACACAAGAATTTTAGACTTTCAAGGCCAAAGGGATGCTGACTCAATATGAGGTGAAATTTTTCCAGAGTGTCTTTTCTCTCAATGATGAATCTCTCTTCAAGGCTTGTATATGTCTTAATTTATATCCTTCAAATGGGATCGAAGTGTTGAGTTGGAGTGTTTCCAGTATATGGAAGGTCAAGGATCATGGATCTCGTGACTTGGAATGGAAACCCGACACATTTTTTAATTTTTGAGAACAAAACTCGATGTACACGGGTTGTAATAGATCAACCTGCGTATACATGATTTGTCTAACTGGGACCTACGTATATGTAAAAAAAATTGAATTTTTAACTCTAGAATTAACAAAAATTGGAATCTGAGTCTGCAGAGGGAAATGGAAGGACATCAAAGCAAGATGCATGGAGTGTGGAAAAAATTGCTATAACACGATCCTCAAAAAATTTCAACCTGATGTTAAACCTACCCAAGAACTGGAGATTGAGGTATATGCTAACGCATTACCAGACTCCATCTCTATGTTCTTTAAGAGGGACACTAAAATCACTCTGGCTAAGAATTTTGAGGAAGCCAAAATTATTGAATTTCAAATGAAAGGATGTAAAGATAGCCAAATCTTCTTGTCAAAGACAGAAACACATTCATCATCTAGGAGAGGACTGTTGTTGACACGACCACCAGGTAAACTAATAGAACAAAGCATTGAAAAGAATAATGCAGACTTGTAAATTCTACAAAGAATGGTTAAGAAAATATCCAATGAAATTGTAGACATGAGGAGGAACACAGGGGAAGGTGCATCAAACCCTAGACCATAAAAACCCTTTTTTCAGAAGACCCTTATCGTTTAAGGCCATAGAACCTCCACCTACTAACTTAAACATCGATTTAGGAGAAGTGGCCTCTGATTCTTATTGTAATTACCATTAAGAACATCATTCAGAAAAATACTACCCTCGATGGGTTAATGCCATGAACTTATTGGCTAACCGTTTCTTAGATGTTTGTGATCTAACTGAATAGCCCGATGACTAAACATCAAATACTACAGAAAATGAGGTTAGTGAGCCACCCGAGAAAACAAATATGGTTCTGTGGGATGTCATCCATACGTCATCTTATGGTAGTCCTATAGAAGAAAATGAATTACCAAAATCTTTGGCAGTCCAAACTAGGAGCAAGGGACCCATCGTGCAAAATCAACCTGTCATATTAAAAAATACTAAGAGATCCAAGAAAAATCCCTCCTTGGCTCAACCAACCCAACCACTTATTTCTTCCCCAAAGTTCCAGGCTCATGAAACAACAAATCTAGAAAGAAGTTGAAAGCCAACATTTATGTGATGGAATTATGCAGAATTCCTCAGCAAAAATATCTATTATTACAATCCTTGGAAGATCATGACAAGCTCATGTTAAATCCAAATCCAAATCCAATCTCAGCGAAAGGAAGTTCTAGAGAATTCAGGAAGCCTAATGTGAAAGCGATGTCTACCAATAAGAAACCTCGGTCATCTGTCCCACTATTTTTGTTAATCTTGGAAGTCTACAATAGAAATTTGCACAACTATTTAGTTGATTTTGGTGCTTCTTTGAACGTCATGCCTCTATCACTGTGGAAGAATATGAATGTTATAATCATACCAATTGTGACACACACATTATTCAATTAGATAGAACTAAAGATAAGGTAAATGGAGAATTAAAAGATGTCATGATCTAGATTGTCTCAAACCCAAAATTCCACCAAGTGATAGACATCATAATTGTAGATATTCCAGAAGCCTATGGGATGTTGTTAAGTAGGGATTGGTTAGAAAAATTACATGGATATTTCAGTAAATATTGGTCCCACTTGTGGTTACCATCGAAGGGAAATCCTAACATGATCAGGATTAACCGGGAAAAATACTTGAAACATACCATCACTAACCTAGAAGCTCCTAACGAGCCCTCCTCTACTGAATTCTTGGTCCTAGGAAATTATTCTTGTGTCTCTGACTTTGGTAATTTCTCACCATGATTGTCTGAAGTGTTATTTTCACAAAGTTCATATTTTCCACTGCAATACAATCTTGAAATAGTTGAGCAATATAGTAAACCTGAACAGAATTTTCATGCTTAGATCGTAAAAGATGAAAAGGAAATTCCAAAGGTAGACTTAGACAAGTGAGTACCCAAATTCACTTCTGATATATGGGATTTATTCTTCAACGGATAAAAAACCCAAGAAGGGGATGGTGTAGGCTACATTTTCATTGATCCAACAAGAAAGCATCATTTTTTGTTATGTAGATTAGAGTTCGAATGAAAAAACAATATTGCAGAATACGAGGCACTAATTTAAGTACTTAAGAAATCCATTGAAATAAATATCAAGAAACTAGTAACCTTCAGTGATTCAAAAATAATTTTCAGACAGGTAAAGAACACTATCCATTGTAATTCCCTTCATTTAAGGAATTATCGAAAGGAAGTTCATAGGTTGATAGAAAATTTCTAGGAATTCAACATCACAACCATACTTCAATCTAAAAATATATTGGCTGATTCTTTAGCCACAACAACTTTGATATTATCTCTCTTGGAATATTATGGAGCCTCTAGGTTTTCTATAGAGTTGTTATACAAACCTTCTTTCCTAGATAACTACTAATTGGGGGGTATTTGAGGGAGATGATCATATTATATCCTTTCTGTCTAACAAAGAAAATTTTAGAGACTTGGCCATTGATGATGATGTTTTTCAAAGGATACTTGCTGAAGAAGATAACCAATATGCTAACCCAATAGGGGGAAATAACTCAACACAACCTAAACTTGACATTATGCCTCAGGGCGTAGTTAGTCTTGAAAACCTTTTTGATTTACGAGTTAAGTTTAAAAAACCAAAAAATACCAAACCCGATAGTTCGTGTCCTTCCTATGAACTCATAAATCTAGGAACTGCCGACAATCCTCGAAACATTAACCTTGGGATATCATTGTCTTCGAAAGAAAAGAAGGATTTGCTAAAATTGTTTAAATAATATCAAGATGTGTTCACCTGGTCCTACCAGGATTTGAAATCTTATGATACTAGGATCATTTAGCACGACATCCTGCTAAGACATGAGGTCAAGCCTTTCCAACAAAATTTAAGAAAATTCCATCCGTCTCTGGAACCCTTAATGCAAAAAGAGCTCAAAAAATTATTAGATGCAAAGATAATATTTCAAGTAAGGCACTTTGCATGGGTAGCTAACCTAGTGGTTGTTACGAAAAATTCCATATAAATATGTTTATGTGTAGACTTCATAAAATTGAATAAGGATTTAGAAAAATATAGATACCTTGTTCCCCCCATGGAACAACTCCTACATACTGTATCCAGAGTGGATATTTTCTCACTTCTGGAAATATTCTCAGGGTATAACTAGGTTTTGGAATAAGAGGAATATAGATTGCAGAAAACCTTTTAAACTAAATGGGGAACATTTTCATACAAATGCATGCCATTTGGGTTAATTAATGCAGGAGATAATTTCCAAAGAGCCATGGATGTGGCATTTCGAGGGTTAATCAAAATGTGTGTAGTGGTCTACCTAGATGATGTCACTATTTACTCCAAGGATAGTGTAGACCACATTGCTCATCTCACCTAGATTTTTGAAAGATGTAGAAAGTATGGGATATTGTTGAACCCAAAAAAGACCATATTCGGAGTAGAAGAAGGGAAACCCCTAGGTCACATCATTTCTAAAGATGGTATTCATATTGAACTTGAATGTATAAAAGAAATTTCTCAACTCCCACTTCCTCATAATAAAAAGGCCGCACAATATTTCTTTGGGAATATTAACTTTGTAAGGAAGTTTACCCCAGATTTTGTAGAGACAGTTAAACCACTCACTAGTACATATGACCAAATTTTCCATGGTTTTTCGTTTCTATTGCCACACTTATCCGTCGCAATTTACACGAAAGACAAGACTATTTTTCGTCGCTATATACACGAACCAGGTGTTTGTGGAAACAACGATGAAATTATATCTCCATGTGTCATCACCATCAAGATAAGTTAACCTTATACATCGTTGCAATTACGATGAAAAACCGTGGTAATGTAAATTTTTTTTTGGAAATTTGCAACGCAAAAGCGTGGCAATAGCGACAAAAATTTATGCCAAGACAAAACTTACGACGCAGATGATGTATGCGTGACACAAAACCATGGCACATTGCGATGAAATTTCGTTGCTATTGCGACACGTCCTTTAAGTTTAAAAAAAAAAAAATTACACGAGATATGGTATTACCATATTACATTGTTATATGGTATGCCATATTACAATGTAATATGGAAATACCATATTACATTGTAATATGGTAATGCCATATTATAATGTAATATGGGATTACCATATTACATTGTAATATGGTAATGACATATTACAATGTAATATGGGATTATATTACAATGTAATATGGTATTACCATATTACATTGTAATATGGTAATTCTATATTACAATGTCTCTACTTTCTCAACAAGATGCAAGAAGTTTTTTTGAAAAACAACTTAGGACAATGATTTTTCTGAGTGGGATGGTGACCTTGGCATTCAACAAGATAGGAAGTAATTCATTGATGACAAGTGTAGCAGGTGTGTAGGTCCACTAGTGTATGGATATTATCTGCTAAGTAGCAGACTTGAACTTCCTCTTCCAGACTAGATGGCTCATATAGCTTGAGATGATTGACATAAATGATATTATGGATGTCTAGCAAGGAAGGGAAATAGTAATGACAACCATTGTCATTAATATGTTGAAGAACAATATAGGGACAATAACAAACAGGCTTGAGTTTTTTATGATCCTACCCCTTAAAACATTGTTTGTCCATATACAACCAAAGTCAGTCACCAATTTGAAACTAGACAAAGCCTTGATGGTGATCCTAGAGGGATTTATAATGAGATAGAGAATATTGAAGGGCATTAGTAACCAAAGAATGAATGCTATATAATTTATGAACATATGCGATTCTATACATTTTACCTCGCCTTATAGGAACTTCTATCCATAAGATGTGAATAATAGCAATATGCAAAGAATGAGCAATGCAAGAAATTATATAGGGGTAATATGAGGGTCTTTGCAATGTACACGAGATACATTGTTGTTGTGAGGGAATCCTCCATCAACTAGGCCTATATATCCCATGACCTACATGTGAAGACCCCTATGCCTTGAGAATTAGTGTAAGGTAAAACTATAAGGGTTATATATGTAAGTAAACCATGAGTGAGTCTAACAATAATAATATCTCAACTATAAAATCATTGATAAGATTAAGAGTGACAAGGAGATACTTGCACTTACTTATACGTGAGGTAGGATGGTGTAGGAACATGTTTAGCTAGATACCTACATCATACAGGTTGGAATCTTGCCACAAGTGAGGTAGGATGAGCAACATGATCTCTTATGGAAAGGATGGAGGATAGATGAAAAGGTAACGATGGGAGGTTGTGGTGTTAGGGTAGTTCTAACAAAGTCAAGAGAAAGAAGTTGATGACATTGGCATGACATTGGAAAAAGGTGTGAGTTGACATAAACTGACTAAGAGTGAACATGAGCGATAGAGAAAACACACTCTAATATAGGGTTATCACAAGAATAAATGTAACATATGGCAACTTGGAGTTAAAGTGAGCGTAACAAATGACATTCATTGTTCTAGGATTTCTGTAGTCATTAAGGCGCCATATAGTAGTCAAGGACATAGCATGAGTCCCATGTGACATACAATAATATGGAAAGTGTGAGCGTAATAGGCATCATAAACTAGTAATATAGAGTCATCAAAAGCACAAAAACAACACATGATAGCCTACATTTAGTGCAAGAATGAGAGGTGGCATACATCAATGGGGTATTTTATGCAAGCATAGGAGGCGACATGCATCAACCTAAATTCAATGCAATCTTAGAGGTGAAAAATACCAATGGTACCAGTGGAGGAGAGAGGATCAAAGGAAGATATGATGTCACCATTGGTAGGGGATCCATAGTTGCAAGCTATGGAATGTGACCATTAAGGGGGACATATTGGAAAACTGACCAAAGAAGTGATAGTTGATCCTAACTAGGTAGAGGTTATCTCAAGTAGGTTTTTTCTTGAGATAATGTCCTATAAGGGACCCATCGATATTATGACCAAATAAAAATGGAGAAAAAGG
>CBVK0100189413.1:0-13944 GCA_900067695.1 Picea abies | reverse complement strand
ACAGAGCGTTTAATTATTTTATCGACAACGTTTTGAAAAATGTATACAAAACTGTTAGAATGTTTTGCAAAAAGATAAAGTTATTAAACAACGCTAAACTATAAGCCAGCTAAAGGAAAACGACGGTTGGGCGTCGGCCTTCGTCTTATAAGATACAATTTTGAGTGATCCGTAACAGACTGCTTCAAACCTATGCCAATTCAAAGAAAAAAGCTTCAAAACACTACAAGTAACATATAATTCGAGGCAAAGGTTCTGCTCAATACATTACAATTACTATCATTTTCCATTGGCGATCACAAGTGAAATTTCCCTTCACTAATTCCAAATTCTTCTTGCTGTGGCCATATAAAATCATTTTGAATGACTGGTTGTTCATTCAACAGCCAAATTTCATTTCACCATAGAGACCCGTCGGAGGCCTCACTACTATCAATATACCCATGCATGGTGTCCGAATATATAATATTGGGCACTGAATCTCGATCGAGATATTTCCTCGTTCCCCTTATTATTCTCTTTGATGATATCTACCACCATATTGGTTGTATCAATCCCTGTTCATTCTAAACTTAAAAGATTATGAATGCAACTTCGATAAGATCAATAATGCAGGATGTTTACATAAACAAACATATCAAAATAATATTAAGATGGACAAATAATTATGAACCCGCAAGAACAGACTAGGATTGATTTACCTGCAAGGTAGCCACCATGTACATATCCATTGAATTTCTGGCTCGTATGTTCTCCCGTGAAAATAATGGGACCAACAGGTGCCTGTAATCAAATAATATTTTATGCATAATGCATTGTTAAAGATTCTTCCGACTTGTATCACACGCAGATGCATATATGATGTTGTCATCGTGTTTTATCTTACTGTTATGTCGTGGAAGAGGTTAGGGTTGGCGAAAACTTCCTCCTTGAAACCGGTTATTCCACCACCTTGGAACCAAAATTTTCTTTTGCATGGCCAAACATTTTTCTCAGAACTGCCATCGCTTCTTCTTTGATCTTCTCATCATCGTCCGATTCGTATGTATTCCTGTTAAGTAAATGGGACCAACAGGTGCCTGCAATCAAATCAACGCATTGTTAAAAATTCTTCCGACTTGTAAAGGTGAAACACCCACCATTAGAAAGATGAAACACCAAGATAATCCCGAATACTGCGCGCATCTGTAAAGAATGCATCCCGCATGCCACCAACATATATATGAAATGCTAGCAGCACATTCCACCACCACATGGCTAAAAACCTTAAAATATACCTGGTAAAAACTCTATCACTCCAAAACCTTTGACACCTACCATTCCAATAAAATGGTAGCGGTAACCATAATTATCTTTGTTAATTCTCTAACATGGAAATTTAGTGAGCATTATGTAATTTTTTAATCATATTAAATAAAAGTAAAAAAATAAATATAGAAATGTATGTTTTTATAAAAATAAGGAAGTTAATTTATCAAAATCTTATTCATTAATAAAAGTGTAAGACGAAAAATATACATACTAGTATCGTCAACTCTTGATAATAAGATTAAAATTTCTAATTTAAAGATTGATTAACAGACCTATTCTAATAGGAGGACTCTATCAACTTAAATATGCAATCATGGTTGTTGGAAAGTAGTTTCTCATTTTTTATTTTTATTTTTTTTATTAAAGTATTTTTTTCTAATTAAAAGGATTCTTTATTTTTAATTGTTGGGTATTATTGGTCTTTAATTGTACTCTTAAATGTTCTAATAGTAATTTTTTTTTTTAATCAGTTTCTCATTTTTTTTTCAATTAGCTTTTTCTACTTCAAAGTAGTATTTCATTTCTAATTGCTAGGCAGTATTTGTTTTTAATTGTAAAATTGTACTCTTAAATGTTCTATTATTTTTTTTTAAGTAGTTTCTCATTTTTTCATAATTAGCTTTATCCACTTCAAAGTAGTCTCATTTTTAATTGTTTGGTAGTATTTGTTTTTAATTGTAAATGGTATTTTGTCTATTCTTTATTTTGAAAGTATTCAATGTTTTCAATTGTAAATTTAATTTGAAAGTAAATTCTCTATTTTTTATTTGGACGTTTGGTTTTGAGTTCGCCTTCAAAATTCACGTATTGATTATTCCAAGATCTGATCATATCCGATGCAAGATGCAATCACTTACAAAAAAAACCTCTAGCATGTTTTTTTTACCATGTGTAACGGATTTCATAGTGCTCACATAGTAAAATAAACCAGTATAGCAAATTACATAGTAAATTCAATGGATCATTATGTTGTGTGGTGACAACACATATCTATGACATTTTGTGGCTAGTTTCTTAAGCATTTGTCTTTCCATATGCCTAAAAAATTCTTGAGTATGTCAAGTGTGGAAACATGAAGGATTCATGAAAAGTATTTAATGAAATTCCTAAGTGATATAGAATGAGTTTTCGGAGGAGGCCGAGTTATATCTAGTGGTAATGGTGTTATGTCAAACATGGAAACATAGTGTTTATGGGGTTCCCTTAGATTCAAAGAAATGGTGGCCCCAACTGTGATTACATAGAAAGGTGGGAGATTTCAAATGCAAACATTGAGGTGGAGTTGACACTTCTTTTTACTTATATGTAAATGGGAATATGAATTTAAGACCCGGATAAGCATCCCTACCCTCAGTTTGAAATTTAATCGATAAAGTCTAGAGGTAGACCTAGGTGATAGGGGGAGCATGTGACATTCTCAGATACCCTGACTTTGAGGGAATTTCAGCCGATTTTGGTCATGAAAAAAGGGGGGAGTTAGATCAACAGTCATGGTTTTGAGCACATGGTTTGCATAGCTCATGGTTTTAGATCCCATGAATTACAGACTCTCTTCAAATTATCCTAGAGGTGAGAGGTGAAGGCTCACTTGACTAGTTTGGCCAAATTCAATCAAGGATGTATATCTATGTTTGTTATAGTGATGGAGAAAAGTGATGTAGATTTTGGGACCCTATTGCCCAAAAAATCATCATTAGTAGAGATAAGTACATAGAACAATCAAAAAAATTTCACGATCACAAAAGGAGATTTGTTTGGAAACTCAACAGATCATTGTATGGCCTAAGGTAACTAGGAAATGGTACAATATGTGTGATTCCTTCATGGAGATTCAAAGTTTCTTAAGAAGTGAGTATGATCATTGTGTGTATGGAATATTCATTATCTTGGGTTTATGTTGATGATATGACTGTTGCAAGAAAAAAATTGTTAAGGTTAGTAGGTTAAAGGCTCAATTGGACAGGATGTTTTAAATGCGGGGTCCATGAGAAGAAAAGAAAATATTGGTCATAGAATTACAGAGACGAAAAAATGGTAAGTTGTGGTTATTGTTTTCGAGGGATTTTCACTTGTGAAAATCCCCACCACAAGTCCCCAAATATGCATAACTATGGAAAATCCTACCATTGTCACCTTAGTAATAAATTTCCTCATTTTAGTGAAGTACAAGGTCCACCATAGGGGAGGCTTCCGTGGTGACCTCAAGGGATAAAAGTAGCAAGTAAAGCAACTAATCCTACCACCCCCTCTATTGATCACCTAAATATTAGTCTAGGTCAAGGAAAACTAAGAGGTATAAGGATGTTTGAGTACCTTTTCTTATCACTCTGTAATTTCCAAAGGTTGTAGAAGAAAAGACAGAGGTAACTACCAAACAACTTTGGAAGTTGGGATCTAGCCCTACCATCTTCAGAGAGGGATCTCTCTATAAGATTTATATTTGTTTGATTTTTAAAATGTTGGGCTAGTTATGACAGTCCAAGTTTTATTTGTTTGTTTGAAATATATGGCTAAAAGAATTCTTAATTTTCCATTGGGCTATGGGGTCTATACTTAAAGATGAGGATCTGTTTCATCTTTTTATAAGGGTTTCTATGCAAGGTAGGGTAGTAAGACTATTGGATCTATTTAAATCAAATGAAATGGATGAGAGAAAAAGAGGGGAATTCCACCAAGTAGAGGACCAGTTAAGAATTCATTTACTTAGTTTTAGATGAACACCATGAAGATCATTAAAAACCACATACATAGTATAATGAAATAAATTATGTTCTTTTGACTTTATTTTAATGATTAGAATTAGAAACACGTGCAATTATTACATAGAATGGAAAAACATTTGGCAGAGAGAGAAAGCACATCACCAACAATCTGACACAAGAATCGTGAGAATAAGCCTCTTTTATTACTAGTCGGTCCTTTGAGAAATTACACAATAGCTTTTGGATGCAAAAATCAACCCACAATACTTCAAAGAGAGAAGTATTTATAAAATATTTACATCATATATTGTCATAAATGATCATGATATTATGGAGGAATATCTAACTAACTAGATCTCTAAATACAAAATGTAGAGATTTGCACATTTGCTTAGATCTGTGGTGCTTATTTGGTGGAAGTGGTTCATGACTCATCTCTTTGACTTTGATTGGTTGCTCCATATTGACTAGAACACCAAAAATGTCTTCACTCAAGTAATGTGCATAGATATTCCCACCTCTTTTTACTTGGGATTGAAATCTTGAGCAATTTCTTGTATATTTCATACATTTATTTATACTTGGAAAAGGTAGGCTTAGTGATGAAGATATGTTTAATCTCATGTTGAATACTCAAGTCTAACTGTAGTGTCTCAAGGAAATATTTACTAGTAATTCTTCCCTCTATCCCTGCAAACTTTGAACTATCCTTTGCCACTATGCTCATTTTATGTTTATAATCAGGCAGAGTGATCAATTTTTCATTTAGTACTAACAAAAGAGAAAGCCCTTTCTTGTGTAGCACTTCAAACTTACTGAAGAATCTATGCACACCTATGTCCATCACTTGATCTTTTTCCTCCAGCTGCAACATTAATCATTTCTTGGTCAGAACCTTATTAATCTCAAGGATAGTTTATGTCATGTCCTCAATCTCTAATTTTTCTAACTCATGTTTTTTTTTGGAGTTTAGAAATATGATAAGTTCAATGGCCTCTATGCGTCTTTCTCCTAATTCTTCCTTGATGATTTCAATTGTTCCCCTAGCCTTCTGTACTAACTCATGATGTTCAAAGATGATTTGTATGGATGTCCAGATCTCTAACATTGATTTGTCGATATCTATCCAAATGTTTTCCTTATCTTGGGCTAAGGTATTTTCCATGGAAGTTTCTTTCCCTAAATGTTGTAACTGTTGACTAAGACTTTGAGACTTGTGCATCTCTTCCTAGTGACTAACCTGGAACATTGATTTCAATTCATGTAAGGTATTTACATCTTCCTTCAGTTTTATGATCTCTTCCCCTTGTATGGACATATCTTTCATGGATTTTACAAGTTTATCAGATGCATATGAGACTTGTACTAAGATTGTTGATGGGATTTCTGATGGAATTGTTGTTGATGTGGATCCTTATGCTATTTTGATTCATGTTAGAGGGACTTCCTCTAGTGGGATCATGGACATCTACACATTTTGTTCCTTTTCCTTTATCAGTTTGTCCATTTCTTCTTCTATTTCTCTTATTTGATCATTTTTTTTCGTGATTAAATTTAACATTTATTCCTTGTGGCCTTCACTCTCGGCCACTTCTTTGGCTTGTGAATCTTCTGTAGCTGGAATATTCAATTGTTTTCTTAGAGATTCTATATCAAAATTCTTCTTTTTTAACAACTCCTCTGATGCCTTGACATTTGTTGGTTCATACCCAATCTACAACACCAATTCTTCTAATGATTTTATTTTGTTGTCCTTGGCCAAAGAAGAGATCTTCTCCAACTTTAATTGGGAATGGATATTGTTTAAGGATACATGCAACTTAGAAGTAGACATTGAGGTATTTTTCAAGGTTGAGAATATCATCTCTCCTTTTGACCTATGCATGTCCATCTGGTCCACTGGATGGACATATTTTACATCAAATTCAAAAGAAGTCTTTTTGTAGTCTGCAGTTGTTCTTGGATGAAGAACTTGTTCTTGTAAGCATGTCATTTTGATTCTTCCTTTTTTTCTATCAAAGGATGAAAACAAAATGTGTTTACCAGTGAAGTTCTTCTTCGAGAACTAAGCATGGGTGTTTTTGTTGAGGAGATCATTCCTTTGCTTGATATGTTTGTATTTGTCAAAAATATTTGACTCTTCTTGTCAATGAGTTGATTCATTTGTTAGAGTAGTGTCTGGGTTTATTTGGGATGTTGGTGATGATGTAGAAATTGTAAAATGAATGTCGGAATAGGTTGAAGAGTGTGGTCCCTCCAAGACTATGGAGGACACCATTTCTCCCTCCTTGAGAAAATCTGGTGTATGATTTGTTTTGGTCCTCTTTCTATAAACTTGGAAATCCTCAGTTGCTACCTCTATGACTGAAAGAGAAAACTCCTTCCTTGATCTCTTCTTTGCTTGGTTTTGGGGTGTATTAGTTCATGAAGTGGTTACATATGCACACTTCTCTTTTGGTTGTTGTATTGTGTTCTCCTTCCACTCTATCTAGTTCACGTATTTCTCCACCTATGGCTTCTATGTGTGAACATAAGAAGTGATCCTTTGTTTGATTATGAGTTCAAAGATGACACCAAATGGGTCATATGTTCAAGTGGAACTCAGATGAAACCTCATTTATTTCAAGAGGTTATCTGCTTCTTCTCTTGTTGATTTTTTGTTGCAGATGAAAGGGCCAATATGAGTCTTGATTCTAAGGTGGGACTTATTCTTTGCTGCAACAAAGTGAACGTTATCTGAATTCACCATCTTCCTTATATATTCCAATGAAAAAAACCTTACTAGGAGGTATTTGGGAAATCTATAAGGAGGAAATTCACATCGATATACTCTTATCTCTATGTGTTTTTGGTATAAATACCAATCCCCTATCTTAGCTTGATCAAATAGGTGCAAGATTATCTAAATTTCTTCACTAATCCTTGGCTCTGCATAGTTGTTCATCATACAAACAATTGGGTGAATGAACTGATCTAAGAAGTCTTTGAAGTTGTACTCTGTTGAATTTTTACTCACCAATGAGGTCCATGATGTCACTCATTGTGGGATTCCTTCTTGGTTTAACCTCTGAAGTGAACAAAAAAACCTGTCTGACTGGTAAAATAAAAACATGTAGAACAAAAATGAAGAGTATTTGAACATCGCTTTAGTTGGAAACCTAAATAGTTGATCATGAATATTATCAGCCAGAAATTGACTGAAATTGAATTTAATTGAAACTCTTGAATATTATCAGCCAGAAATTGACTGAAATTGAATTTAATTGAAACTCTTCCTTTTTTGGAAAATATGGATATAAAATGTAGGAAAGGGTCATCTATCCATTCATATGAGTAATAAACTAATAGGTAAGAAAGGGTGGAAATGATCTGGTTGGCTTCTTCAGTGAAAATGGAAGACGAGTAAGGTGGATTCTTTTTGGGTAATTGGACATCTTCTGGGAGGAAATATCAAAGATCTGGGCTCTTTGGGGGAAAGTGAGTTTGTGGTAAGGGTCATTTAGGTCTTCAATGGAGAACAAGACAACTGAGTCATTTAGAGGGATTTGTAGCATCTGGTCAATGGCTTTGGGGGTGACTATGAACATTGTTTCACCGAAGGAGGAGGCAATGGACCTTTGGCTGGGAAAATAGAAAGCTTGACATCAGAGAGAAAATTTGGGGAAGTGGTGGGTTTGAGGGAACATGTACAGAGGAAAATTGGACTCCCAGAGTTGAATTTCGTCACTCTGGTCCAGAAAAAGTTCTTCAGCCATGAGTACAATTCGAAGAAGTCGAATTCACACCTTGGCTATGTGATTTTGTAATATTTATCTGCCATAGGGATATGGTCTAGGTTGAAAAGAGGGGGAAGTATTGGTTTCTCGGTTGTGTTAGCATATTTAGCCTCGGGGGCCATAATTGACAGAGCTCGAGGTAAAATACTTGCGAAACTATAATTACCCAGCAGAAAAGACGCCTGTTGACGGTGAGAGGTCATGGTGGTTATCTTGACAGCTTGATTCGACGTAGTATCCATGGTGTTTGTTGTTATTGAGATTGATTCTAAGGCTCAAAGAATAATTTCAGGCATCAAATATTTTAAATGAAGTATTTTTATGAGTGCTTTTTTCTACCTTCAGCTTTTTGTTCCTGAGATTGATTCTAAGGCTCAAAGAATAATTTCAGGCATCAAATATTTTAAATGAAGTATTTTTATGAGTGCTTTTTTCTACCTTCAGCTTTCTGAGAAATAATCCTTAAATGAAATCAATGATAATATAGTACAGAGGTTGTATCTCATTATCTGAGTCACAATTATAATGTAAAATGGTGTAGAAATGATTTACAAAACTGCTAAAACAAATTTAGGTATCAATTATAGATAAGTATCACCTTGTTTGCAGTAGAATTAAAGTAGAAGATGCACCCTTGAAAAGGAGATAAAGATGGAGTAATTCACATAGATCACATGTCTTGTTTTACTCACAGTAACAACAGACAAAAAGATGTCACTGGATTAACTGTTGATATATTATCATCACATTAGATGTATTATTAAATTGTGATCAATCACTCTTCAAGAAATACATAAACAAATTTAGAGAAATGGAAACACGGAGGAAGCACATAACTCAAATTGAAGGAGACTTGGAATCTTTGTCTACACTTGTATTAATATTCAAAAAAGATTTATCTTTTACATTCAATAATAAGAAGCCTCAAATAGAACTAAAATATATCTATTTATACAAAAAATGTCTCAACTGAATATCGTTGGACTTCCCACAATATACTACTAAAAATAGAATAAGCCTAAATAAAATAACAACATGCGAATATTGTTGGGCTTCATTGGTACTTCATCTATCTCTTCGTCTACTTGTAGATTTGCTTGTTTTCCTTTTATTGTTAAGTTGGGTACGCATGCCTATTAATGCCACTATAATAATTTTTCTTAATGTCTCTACCACTCGATTCTATTGCCATTTGTCCCTTCGAATACATTCACTAGGATAAAGAACTGCATTTGAAGATATTGAGGTGGTAATTGGACAGGTAGCTCAATGTTGGTTGGTTATGGGATGGATAAAAGTTATGGGGAAGAGTAACCATTAATGAATAGAATGATGTGGGGACAAGTGACTTGTAGTGAGTGTGATAGGATTTCTATTTTGTGGGGGCGCGAGGAAGTGGTTTTTAGGTAACCTGACTTTTTCCCCGCAATGCACCTGGTGATGCCACATACCCCCGAGATTAAATCACGGTTTAAATTGCAGCACCGCCCTTCCAAATTAAACCCTGTGAAACTTTGCTCCCCTCAATAATTCTCAGATACTGATCTTTACGGTCCATTAAAACATGACTATTGATCATGCAAAGTGAGATAAGTTTCCAAATGTTAATTCTATATCACACCTCTTGGTCATATGTAGAGAAGATTGAGAAAACTTTGTGCAATTCATGTTCATCGATCCAAGAAGGGGACACTTTGTAGACGATCCCCATATTCGACAATCTCATATTCCGAGAGGAAGCAAGTAGTGTTGAGTAAAGAACTCTTGAATTCTCGAAGTTCATATGGACTGTTGATCGAAGTGGAAACGTGGCAGAAGATCCTGCACTTCGGTGAATAATCACTTCAAAAGAAATACAGAGGCGTGAAGTGAGAAATCCTGAAGGCCTGAAGCCCAGATTTCATCTGAACCATTGATCAAAGTGGAAACATGTCGACAAATCTGACACTCCAAAATGTTTTTGGTGTTATGCATATTCGAACACTTGAAGCCTGGAGTTTCAAAGTAAATCTCAGTCACCCAAATGAAAAGGACACACAATGCCTGATCTCTCACTTAGGAGACTTAGCTCTTCGGGGGTTTGTGTTGTGAAGCATATTGGAATGCTCGAAGCCCGAAGTCTCAAAGTAAATCTCAACCGTCCAAATCAAAAGGACACACAACGCCCGATCTCTCACTTTAGAGACTTATCACTTTCGGGGTTTGTGTTGTGAAGCATCTTGGAACTCTCAAAGACCAAAGTCCTGAAGTAAAGCTTAGTCATACAAATCAAAAGGACACACGGTGCTAGATCTCTCACTTCAGGAATTTAAAGGTATACAATGATGGTGAAATGTGGTTTAAAGGTGTACAATAGCTATTTTTTATGGTGTGAGGTTGTTATGGGGTGATTAATGGTCAGGGGGAATAATTTAATTGGGTAACAGGTATGTAGGACAGGACCGATGGTAGGTAGTAATAGGGTTACAGTGGCAGAGTGAGGTGAGTGGTATTGGGTGGTGGTTTAGACAAATTTTGGAGGGGGGGTAGGTGGTAAGAGGAAATAAGAGGGGTGGGTCTAAAATCCTAAGGATGTGCCATGTTAGGTGGGACCAATGTGGGGGAAAACCACTTTTTGTATCCCCCCCACCTTTAAAGGAAGGAAGTTTTTTTTTGGGGGGGGTTTCTGAAAATCGTTGAGGATCGTTGATATGGCAAGTGATGGATTCCTTCAATGGAGACCTATGTGGTATTTACACACTACAAGACAAAACATGTTGTTTGCTAGCAAACATAGGATAAAAATAATGCACTATGAAGCACTAAGCATTCTTTTTTCCACTTTTACATTATAATTTATTTTCCTAAGCTAGAAATACCCAAATTTATTCAACTAAGGGTATATTTCAAAATCCATTTCAATTTTCTATGAGACAAACATCACTAACCTATCTCCTAACCTAGGCATCTAACATTATTAATCCAGCTTAGACTCTTGGATTAATTATTACTATATCCTAACTACTTTGGCCAATATTAAATAGTTTGACCAAACTTATTCTCTAACCTATAAACAACAAATTTAAAAAGTTTGATCATGATTATACAGTATGATTCAAACTAATTTTATTTTGATGGGGTTTTCTTATTTTTTCTCTTTTTCATTTTATTTTATTTTATTTTTCTTTTCTTTTCTTACTTTCTTTCTTTAATACCCTCTTTTCATTTTTTCTATTTTATCTTTATCTTTATCTTTATCTTCTTTCTTTTTATTTTATTTTATTCTTTTTCTTTTTTAGAAATCATTTGCAGAATGAAATATTATTTACAAAGTAAAATGACTGGAGGAAGAAATTTCAATCACGAGGTGATACTATGAAATATAGGGTTATAACAATGGCTATTCTTGGGGATGATGATATCCTTGTGAGGTGCCAAGAACCAGCTACTAGTTTCCTTGAATAATCTTCTCTAGTACTTTTTGAACCATATTAGTTTTATTGTAGATGCAAATATGGTGACAACTGATCAGGGGCTTAGGGTCTTCTACTCGAGCTTCAACCTCTGATATAAGTCGCCCACTCATGAAAGAAAAAGTAAAATGGTATTTACAATGAACTGGGTGAGGAATTCTTTCACTGCAGTGAAAAATAGTGCTTGAGCATTCTTCCATTGATAGGTCCTCCTAGCAAATCCGCTTCATCCATGTCGTTAATAAAAAATGCAGTGTTTCCTCTGTAAGCATGGATTATGTATGGACCTTTTTTTAAATGATCAAATTTACCATGCTTTCCCTTCCCTTCATTCCTTGAATCCCATTTCAATACTTTTTCTCCTATTTGGAAGTCATCATCCTTGGTCCTTCTATCATATATCTTGTTGACATTTTCCTGGATTGCTTGAGTTTGGTTGTAGACCTATTCTCTGGATTGTTGCAGTTGTATGGTCTGACTAATTCTCCTTTGCATGTCATTTGGTTCTACCTATACTTCCTGTAGTAATTTCATGACAGGGACACCTAAAGAAGTGGGAAAAACAACATCCATTCCAAAGACAAACTGGTATGGGGACATTCCAATTGATATCTTTGTATTCAATATGTCTTCCCATAATGCATTTACCAACTTGTTGTGCCATGAATTTTTGTTATCTTGCAGAAAATATTTAATGATGATGACCAGAATCTTGCTAGAAGACTCTATTAATCCATTTCCCTGAGGGTAATAGGCAGTAGAGTGTCCTAAGGTAATATGATATTTGTTGCAAAGCTCCACCATCTTCTTTGATTTGAATGTTCTTGCATTGTCAGTGATGATTTTCCTAGGACATCCAAATCTTGAAAGAATGTTTGTTTCCAAAAACTTAATGATCATAGCATCAGTGGCTTGCCTTGTAGGTACAACTTCAATCCACTTGGTAAAATAGTCAGTGGAGGTGAGAATCCATTTGTGCTGCCCTGGATGGATTTATCCAATGAAATCCAAACCCCACAGTTGAAAAGAAGTTTCAACTGATATTGGTTTCAAGGGTAAAGGTAGTAGTTTCCTTTTGTCTTCAAATCTTTGATAGTTATGACAGGAGGTCACTTTCTTATGGACATATGAAAATATGGTTGGTCAGTAAAAACCATCCCTTAGAATTTTGTTGGTAGTGGTATTCCAGTTCAAGTGTCCACCACAATCTCCTTCATGAACTTCCTACAAATCTTTATCTTCCTCATCTTTCAATAAACATTTTAGTAAAATCTATCCAGCATATTTCCAATACAAATTTCCATTTAAAATACAATACTTCATAGATGTGAATTTAATAAATAAAGCTTTAGTCTTGGTTAGACTAGGAGGATATTTTCAATGATGTAAAAAAAAAATCAGGTCTGCATACCAGGGAGAGGTTGAGAAAACCTCTTTAACTTGTGGAGTCTCCTGCTCTTCTTGTTCATCCACTACAGCTAGAAAATTAATATCCAAATCATGAAAATTGCACTCATCCATTAATTTATCTAATCCTTGACCCTTAATGAGCTTGGTTGGTTTGATGTCGATATCATATTCAAGGATAAAAAAAATACATTTACCCCTTTCTCCATCATGAAAGTCTTGGGTTAGAATATCTTTCACCACAGAATTTGGGACATAAGCAGTAATGTCTGAGTGAAGAATATATACTCTAAAATATTTGATTGCTTTTACCAAAGAAAAATCTTTCTTTTCCATGATGTTTTAATTTAGTGCAACATCTCTCAAGGATTTACTGAAGAATGCAATAGGTTTTTCATGGCCTTCATTGTTCTTCTGCAAGAGAACTGCTGCAATAATATGCTTAGAGGAAAAAGAGAATAGGAGGAAATATTTTGTGTAATAAGGGATGATAATCACAAGGGCTTGTGTTAAGGCTTGTTTCACCTGATCAAAGGAATGTTTTTCTTCTATAGTCTAGTTTATTTTTGTTTTTATTCTCAACATATTGTTATATTTCTTAGAAGTTCTGCCAAGTTAGGGATAAATCTTCTTAGAAATTTTATTTTTCCAATGAAAGATTGTAATTATTTTATGTTTTTGGGATGATCTATTTTTTGAATGGCCTCAATTATGTTGGGATCAATTTTAATTGCATCCTTTGATATGATATGTCCTAGCAGTTTACCTTCTTCTAGACCAACCAATGTTTTCTTTGGATTAAGTGAAATTCCAAATCTCCTTCATTTTTCAAAAGCTCTTCTCAGGTGTAGCAAGTGTTCTTCATATGGTTTTTTTAAAAATAGTGACATCATCCGAGTATATAACAATGAATCTTCCAAGTTCATCCACAAAATCAATATCCATTTCTCTCTAAAATGTAGCCCTAGCATTCATTAAACCAAAAGGCATTTTCACATACATGAAAGTACCCTAAGGTGTAGTAAATGATGTTTTTTATTGATCATCAGGGTGGATTAAAACTTGGTTGTAGCCAGAGAAACCATCTAACAGAGAAATTCTACTGGACCCAACTACCTTCTACAACATATGCTACATTTTGGGCAAGGGGTAGTTGTCTTTCAGACAGACTTTATTAAGGTTTCTAAAATCAATGCAAAGTTTGATTTCTCCATTCTTCTTCTTGGTTGGAACTAAATTTGATACCCATTTAGAAAATCTTAATGCGACAATGATTTTAGCATCATACATCTTTTT
>CBVK0100189412.1:0-13944 GCA_900067695.1 Picea abies | reverse complement strand
GTGTATTGATGACTAGCGTGTATAGGGCACCTTATATGCACCCCATGCCAAAGGATGGCACGTAAATGCACATCCCTTCAAATTTTTTCCAAACCAAATCTTTTTTTTATGAAAATAGGAAATGAAATGGGTGAAAATGAAGAGGTAGGAAAGGCCTCTTACCTAGTCCAGATAGTGTGTGATTCTATTGATCGTAGCGCCTGTAATTGTCTGTGGAATTTTGGGGGTATTTTCCACTAAAATGCACTATTTGGGTAAAATTTCAAAATGACATGGTTAAAAATTCTATTTTTCACTATTTAATCAATTGTTTTACCCATTTTACTATAGTTTTATGCCCTCACTATAAAATTACACCTAATGGACTAGCTTTCGAGTGTATAAGATGTCTGATTGTTTAGTTTTTTTAGGAAGGATGTCGTACCAAGGTATTTTTATGCATTTTCCAGCCTTTTAGTCTATCATTTGACTCTTTAACAAGTAATGCTTTTTATTAATAGTATAAAGGGTAGGTCATTTTCCACCTGCACTTTGCATTATCAATATCATTTTTTTTTCCCCTTAGGGTCGATCCCACTTACTAACGAAACCAAGATTTCCCAATTGATTAAAAGTGTCATCTTTTTTGTGGTAGAGACTTCCTCTTCATGGGTGCCCTAGTTAGTACCTTGCTAGCCATTTTGGCACCCATGTTGTAGTTTTTCCTATCGGCTGGAGACACTTGTTTATTCCTGCCATGATTTTTTGTTGAAGCCTCATACCTTCTTCTCATTCTTATTATGGCTAACACCTCATGGGGCTCCCAAATTTTTGTGTTAAGTTGTAATTTCATTGGATCTTTCCTGCTTGCACTTTTGAGCTCAATGTCGACTTTAACTTGCTATTGTTTATCTTGTTACTTATGCATTATCTTAGTTTCCAACCTTGCATTAATTTCCTTTGCGACTTGACACATGTATCCCTAGAGGAAACATTCCCTCGAGTGTCCATATCCTGCATGTGTTCCTTGCATTGGGCATAGGTATGTTCCCTATGCCTAGAACTAGTTTTCTTGTCCATGACACTCATTTCCTCCACTGTCTAATACAATTCTTTTATTATTTTTCAATCTTTAATAATATGAAAAAGACAAAAAAATAAAATATTAAAAAAGGAGGATGGGAAATATTTAAGTTCTCAGTTATTCAAGTTGCAGTCATGTCGCCCTTGAAAAAATCACTAAGGTTTTGAGTCTCTGTCTCAAATGGATTGGGATTTTAGTATGGCCTTAGGAAGCTAAACCATGATTTTTGAGTTTTTTACTCGTATGATTGGTTATCTTTCCGGTCACTGTGGAGAGTCTATTGATGCATCTTGTATCATAGAATGGTGTCATAATTCATTATTGAGTCTATGTTGCCTAAGTCACTTATTGTGTCATGCTTTTGTTCAAGGGAAGTTTCATCCTATGTCGACCAATCCTTGAAATTCCTAACTTTTCATGTCGGACTTCTTGTGTGTCAAGTACTTCTTAGAATCAACAAGAATCTTTGTCTTGTACTCATGCTAGTATGGAACGTGCCCATGGACTTCTTGCTAATGAGACAACTCTTATTGACTCCAACAAATTGATCTAATATTTTGACCTAGATTATCACCCTAGGCCTATTTACATAATTGATAGGTTACCTTGCACTCAGTAGATGACATCCATCATTGGTTGTTGACTAAGCAGTTTCCCTTGTGTTCACCGTCAATACCTTATTCACACTTTGGGATTCGTGTAGTATATTGGGTTCCATTTTCCTCATTGGTGGAATTCCTTTTCTCTATAAGTGATTTTCATTATTCGTCGTTGCTTAGAGGGTCTCCTTCGTGTGCTATTTGTTGAAATATTGTAACTACAAAGAGTATACTATTTATTATTGAGCTATTATTCATTAGATCAATCCCATTTTGTGGATTGATCATGTCGGGCATTGTAATCAAAAAAATCCCATTTTGCGGATTGGTCAAACCCTAAATATATTATGAAAATTGAGAAGTTTCCCCCCAAGAAATTAAAGTGGTTTTAACCACTCAAAAGACAAGTCGGCCCTGCCCAGT
Organism: Picea abies; assembly: GCA_900067695.1. Lineage (NCBI taxonomy): Eukaryota > Viridiplantae > Streptophyta > Pinopsida > Pinales > Pinaceae > Picea > Picea abies. The sequence continues at coordinate 11,859 of CBVK0100189412.1, read as the reverse complement.
GAAGAGACACCTTTCCAACTCCTGCTAGTTTGTATAAATAAAGGAAGCCATTGCCTCATTTGATCACTCACTCATTCGCTCACTCAGTGTGCAAGTTTGGTAGTTGCAGTTGGAAGAAGAAGGAAGAGAGAGGCACATTTCTCAATGGAGGAAATTCTCTAGTGTTTGGTTTCTTGTCTTGGCATTGTATTGGATATCTATATTAAGGAAGTTTGTGTTGGGTTTTCTCCCCCATGAGGGTTTCCTAGGATAAATGTTGTGTATCTTTTGATTTTGTTTCTCTCAGTGATCCTATCTATGCTATGATTATCTAGTAAATTGAAAAGAAACCTAATAATAGATTAAACCTTAACACTATTCCATGTGTGCATGCAAGAGACATACTCAATTGCATGTTTGTTCAATATTTCATCTAATTCCTTCAAAAAATTTGGCCTTCTGTTGTTCCTCATGTTGGATGATGGGAGATACAGTCTTAATTTCCTCCTTCTAGTGGATCTCTTCCCATAGACTTTGTCTCATTTTCTTTGGGATAGGGATATAGAGTCCTTTTAGTACCTTGGGGCTTACAATCATCAGTGCTAGGTTCCATCACTATTGACAATGGGAATACATCAATGTCCTTTGGGATAGGGATATAGAGTCCTTTTAGTACCTTGGGGCTTATAGTCATCAGTGCTAGGTTCCATTGCTATTGACAGTGGGAATACATCAATCTCCCTTGATCGATATATTCTACAAGTGTTCGATGTCAGCTCATTCATTTACACTTACTAGAATGTACTAGGTACCTTGACTCCCATTATCATTATTGGTGGGTTTTCCCTCATTTTTTAACGGTATAAATCAATGAGCGGTAATCAAATGGTGTCTCACTATATTCGACTTCAAGACATCTATTTGTATGGTGTAGACTTGTACCATCAATGGTTTGATTTGAATATTTTGGGTCTATAGTAGAATCATATATTTTAATTTGTTTCCTGAGTTGTATTGCACAATACCACTTCCTTTATATGACATTGGTACTTGTGGGCGATCAATTACATCTCTTTTTTCTAGATATCCTCCTCTGATTCCAAGACATAGATCCATTGTGTATCTCTTAGTGCCTATGATCTCTTTTGACATGGATCCATTATGTATTCATTTTTCATGGCAATGATCACTTATTATATACATATCTCATGGATCCAGAGTGCACTTGATTTGGTGTCCATGCTTTTGTAACTCATGAGCATGGGTATGCCCGCCTCAGGAAGAGATTACTCTTACTTGTTTTCTGTTGTAGGTTCTATTCTGGATCAATGTTCAATGTACTTTGCTTGGGATCATTACACACTCACCTCTTAGATTGTATAATGTATTTCAACCATCAGTTGCTCTTTTGACCTCACACATTAGGGGGTATCTATTGTAGCATCATTTTCCAGCTCATATGCATTGATTCCCTATAGGCCTTATTCATACCCTTTCCCTAATTGTAGATGTAATCCCCCTTTATTCCTACTCAGCAACCTGCATACATAAGCATGTTTCTCTTTATAAACATGCATACGCATTTGTTTGGCTCAAAAAAAATATAATTTTGCTAAATTTCAGGTGGGGTTTATTGTTAGGAAATGAGAAACACTTCCACACTAAACCTAGCAGAAGAGAGGAAGAAATATTTAAACGAGAAAGTAAATGACACAACAAACACATAGTACATAAAGATTTTACCCTAGAAACCCAAACCAATAAAACTAGCAGTCCTTGAGTGTTCTACTCTCTTGTTGTCTTATTCCTTCAAAATAAAAGGTTGCATGCCTAGCCTTGGTCCACACCTAAGACACAATCGACATCATACCTTATTTCTTTACAAAAGAACAACCATGTAGTCAATTCGTCTTACATCTACATGACCAACAACCTCTACAATTATTGATTGGTGATTATCTATTCATCATATTTTACGACATTACAACATTCCTTTTTTATAGTCACTACACTAGGTAAAACCCTAAAGAAACAACACCCAAAAAAGGTTACATATCCACGTAGATCATTGACTACAAATCTCATGAATCTTAGGATTTTATTATAGTTGACTACCAAGTCGGATTACTATTCGACTACCGATCGGCCTTTATTTGGTCTTCAGTGGGTTTCAACATGCCCACTTGTTGAACTCTTGTTGGTTAAGCAAGTTAAAATGGATGAGAGTTCGATTATCTGAATACCCGTCACCCATCGGATCAAACCCGAATTCTCGTCAGTCGTCAGATCATTTCGAGTGGAAGGATAGGATAAGCGAGGTAATATCTGAGATCTCATTTATGTGAATTTTCGACAGCCGTTGGATCATTCCAAGTGGAGGAACATGATAATATAGAAGAGAAACATCGTAGACAGATCAAGTCGTTGATCCAAGATCCTAATCGAACGAACAACATTTAGTTCGGGTATAAAGATGTGGGTTTTGGTGTCACAACATCCATACTACCAACAACCTTTGCAACCATACAACTTCTTTACTTCCATAAGTGGCTACCATGTATTCAACTTATGTTGTTGACAAGGCTACGACCACCTATAGCTTGCTCATCTAGATGATTTATCCAATGAACATTTTGAACACATATTCACTGGTATACCTTCGTCAATCCAGATCTCCAACCCAGATGGCATCGAAAAAGCCATGTACATTTAATTCATTGTCACGTCTAGGTTTTCCTTGGTAGCATATGGCATAATATTTTGTGCCACACAAATACCTAAATACTCTCTTGACAATAGTCTAGTACTCCTTCCCAGGTGTTGACATGTATCTTCTCAACACTCCCACTTCATGGGTGATCTCTGTTCGAGTAAATACCATAGCATACATTATACTACCAACAACACTTGCATAGGGAACATGTGCCATGTCCTCTATTTACTCATGAGTCCTTGGACACTATTCAACAGTTAGCCTTTCTCCCACAGGAATTGGAACCTTCAGAGGTTTGCAATCTTGCATGTTGAAATGTTTCAATATTGTTTCAATATACTTTGTCTAGTTGAATTAGAGATTTCTAGTTGCTCAATCTCTCTTGATCTCCATTCCCATAATTAAATTCTCTGCATCAACATCCTTCATGTCGAACTTGGAGGATAGCTGCTTCTTCACCTCCTTTATTGCATTCATGTTATTTCCAATCAACAACATGTCATTGACATACAATGCTACATATATGAAACACCCTTCTTCTTCTTTGGAATATATGCAATGATCAACTTTGATTCTCACAAACCCCAAATTAAGTATGTGTGTGTCGAAATTTTAGTACCACATCCATGGTGATTGCTTTAGACCATAAAGGGATATTTTTAGTTTGCACACCAAATCTTTCTTTCCCTTTACTACAAATCCTTCAAGCTATTTCATGTAGATTTATTCTTCCAAGTACCCATGTAGGAACATTGTCTTCACATCCATCTTTTCTATTTCTAGATGAAATGTTGCAGCAAGAGACATTAGTACTCTAATGGAAGTTAATTTTGCAACAATGGAAAAAAGCTCATCGAAGTCGACTCCTGTAACTTGGGAATATCCTTTCACTACCAGTCGAGATTTGAATTTCTTGACTTGACCTACCATGTTTATCTTCTTCTTGAATAAACATTTTCTACCGACATGATTTCTTCCACTAGGTAATTAGACTAATTCCCATGTCTCATTCGTGTGCAAGTATTCCATCTCTTCGACCATGAGTCCTTCTAGAGTTTTCCCTCTGCTAAGTCAACTTCCTCCCCGACTGAATTTGGCTAATCATTAGTGGAAATTAACACGAATGCATAATGGAAGTCAGGCAGACTATACCTTTCAATTGGTTTTCTTATTCATTTTGACCTCCTTACAACCAGGGTCAGTTTTTCCACCTCTTCTTCTCATTCAGTTGACTCATCTGAATCATATTCTTCGTTTCTTAGTTCAAAACTCACCTTCTCTGGATTATTCTCAGTCTAAACAATTTATTCAATATTGGACTTACTTCCAAATTATCTGAATACCACATCTCGACTGTACATTATTTTTCTTGATGCAAGATCCCAGATCTTATATCCTTTCATTCCTTATTTGTATCCATTGAAAATACACTTGACTACCTCCTTGTCCAGCTTGCTCCTCTTTTCCTTGGGAACATGCACAAATGCATCACAGCCAAATAATTTGAGATGTGAAATTGAAGGATTCTTACTCAACCATACCTCATGTGGAGTCATGTCTACTAGCATTGAAGAAGGAAACACATTTAACAAATATCTTGGAGTTTCCACCACATCCACCTAGAATTCTTGTGTGAGCCCAACACCACTGAGGATTCTCCTTGCCTTGTCCATCAATGTTATGTTCATTCTCTCAGCAACTCCATTTTGTTGTGGGGTATATGGTGTGGTATTTTGGTGTGATATGCCACACTACTTGCAAAACTGATCAAATTACTTTCCACATAATTTTCCACCGTTGTCAGTCCTCAACACCTTAATATTCTTATCTCTATGGTTTTCTACAACATATTTAAACTCTTTGAATTTATTGAAAAACTTTGATTTCTTCCTCAGGAAGTATATTCATGTCTTCCAGGAAAAATCATCTATGAAGGAGACATAATACAAGGATCCACTAAGTGAAGGCACTGAAACAGGGCCTAACACATCACTATGAACCAACTCTAAAATCCCATTTTCCCTTGTCGATCTAGATGGGAACCTCACCCGGATTTGTTTTCCATATATACAATGTTCACAAAAGTCGTCTTATAAATTAAATTCAGGAAAATATTTGACCATACATTTTTTATGCATAGCTCGAAGTCCTTTTTCTCCAATGTGTCCCATCCTCTTGTGCCATAGCATGGTCGGGTCGACTTTATAATGAATTGTCGACTCGGTTTGAGTTGAATCAGATTGAGTTGATCGAGTCGATTCAAAGTTGGGTTGACTTTAGGAACAACAATGTTATTGCATCCAATCGAGCCAACACTCTCTAATAACTTGTATAGGGTTACAATCTGAACTCCTTTCATTAAGACCATCACACCTTTGACCATCTTGCATGAATCATTTTGAAATAGAGTGTGCACCCCTGCATCACTCATCTTGCTGACAGATATTAGGTTTCTTCCCAAACCTGGAATGTGTAGCACACCTAAAAGGTTTCTACTCCTCCCATCCTATAGTATCAGTTGAACTCTTCCTCGTCTAACAATTTTGGTTGTTGATTCATCCCCCAAGAACACATCTCCTCCTTCATATCGTTTATATTTGCAGAACCATTCTCTATGTGGTGTCATATGATAGGATGCTCTTGAGTCGATCAACCAAACATCTTAATCCAACTGTGTATTGGTCGACACCAGGTACACATCGCCTCCCTTGTATGGATTCATCATTCTTTGAGTTGACTTCTTCTCATCAGATCTTGTACTCACTTCCATTTCCTTCAAATTTCAGTCCCTTTTGAAATTCCCAACTTTACCACATTTCCAACATCTTCTTGTCTACTAAACATGGGATTTAGATCTAACCTTTGACTTATACTTTCTACTGGAGAATTTTCCTTTATCTCTGTCAACCAGTCAACCTCTCACCGATAATGCATCTTGTTGGTTATGGAGCCTGATTATCTTCCTGATTGAGATGTTTGTTTCAGTCGTTCTTGGACCCCATTCCCTAATGGGGGGTGTTGGGGTATTTCCCCCCCAAAAATGTTGCTTGGGGGGTCTAGGGGGGCGGGTGAGGAAATATTTGTATCCCCCCCTGGCGAGGGATTTAGGGGAAGCACCCCCGAAGTGAAATATTGGGAAAAATTTCCTTGTAAAATATTGTAATTTCGTAGTCAATCTAGATCATTCATTATAAGGTCTCATATATGACGGTATAAGTTATTTTAGGGTTTTTTCCCTAGAAGGAAACCCTCTCTTATGAGGGAATTGTATTGCATCTGTGTATTATTGTAAATATTGTATTATGAGAGAGGAGACTGTGAGAGAAAGAAGAGGAAGTTACGGTGTTTGTGTTGTATGTTGTATCCCTTCATTTTGATGGATAATAAAAAGGAAGCACCTGAAAATTTCTCTGGCGGATGTAGCCCACACTGGGTGAACCACGTATATCTATGTCTCTATTGTATTGTGTATCTTTTGTGTTTTATTTCCACATTTGTTTTATTTTATTGCTTCACGAGCCTATTTTTCTAACAACTGGTATTAGAGGAAAAGGTAACTCGCAAGAAAAGAGGGTTCCTGGTTCGATTGGGAGTAATGACAGAAGATGGAAAGTTTAGGGTCGAGAAATTTAACGGCAAAAACTACTAGTTATGTAAGATGCAGATGGAAGATTATTTATATTAGAAGGATCTATTCCTACCATTGGAGGAATAGAAAAGAAGCTGACGACCATGAAGGATGAAGAATGGGAGGTTCTTGATACAAAGGCACTAGGAACAATACGACTGAGCCTGGAAGCATTGGTGGATTTCAATATTTCAAAAGAAAAGACAATGAAGGAGCTAATGGATGCATTGGATAAAATGTATGAAAACCCTAGAGGAAGAATAGAGGAAAGGGCTCAGGGAACTATGGGAATTCTAGGAAAGGCAGACCCAAATCCAGATTGGGAAAGATAGAGTGTTGGAATTGTGGGAAGAAAGGACATATGAAGAAAGACTACAAAGCTTCAAAGAAACAAAGAGATGGATAACAAGAGAAAAAACAAGAAGCAAATGTAACAGGTGATGTGTTACAAGATGCTTTTATTCTTTCTGTAGATAATATTTCTGACTCTTGGGTAGTAGGTTCAGGGGCTTCATTTCATGCCACACCCCATAAGAAACATTTTCTATATTATGTTCAAGGTGATTTTGGACAGATTCATTTTTGTGATGATGCACCATGCAAAATTGTTGGAATGGGAAAGGTACAAATAAAGCAAAATAACAGAAACCAATGGTTGTTGAGAGAGGTAAGATATGTTCCAGATCTAAGGAAAAATATAATTTCAACTAGGAAGTTGGAAAGTGAAGGTTGTATATCTATATTTACAGATAAGGCATGGAAGGTCACTAAAGGATCACTGGTGATAGAAAAAGTAGAGAAGGAAGGTACACTATATTTATGTACTGGTAATATTGGCCCTTCTATCTCTTTAGCTTCTATAGGAGTGGATACAACACTGTGGCATCATAGGCTTGGACACATGAGTGAGAAGGGATCATAGGCTTGGACACATGAGTGAGAAGGGAATGCAGATACTTCACAAAATAAATTTGTTTCCAGATATTAAAAAAATTGATTTGAATTTCTGTGAGCATTGTGTTTATGGAAAACAAAAGAGAGTCAGAATTCTCGGAGTCAGAAAATAAAATAAGAGTGAAAGGTTAGAGCTTGTGGATACATATGTATGGGGACTAGCTCATGTATCATTTCTTGGTGGATATCGTTATTTTGTTACTTTTATTGATGATGCTTGGGTTTATTGCATTCGACAAAAAATCGATGTTTTTGATACTTTTAAGAAATGGAAATCTTTGGTTGAGAATGAGATAGGAAAAAGGTTGAAATGTCTTATAGCATACAATGGAGGTGAATATTGCAAAAGGGAGTTTGATGATTACTGTCCATATCATGGGATTCATAGAGAGAAGAAAATTCCAGGAACACCACGAGAAAATGGCGTGTCAGAAATGATGACCAAGACAATCATGGATCTTGCAAGGAGTATGAGATTGCATGTTGGGTTTCCCTTACAGCTTTGGGCAGATGCTATATGTTGGATAAATTTCTATTTTCGGCACACTAGTTTAGTGGGAGTTAACTGACTAGTTCTATTTTGGACTTTCTATTTTAGATCATCACTATTATGCTATTATGCATGCATGCATTATGCTATTATGGAATGTTATGTCCTATATATTAGTGTGTTCCATTCATTCATTGTATCGTATTGATCATCATCTATGTATCAATCATCGACTCATTGGAGTAGTGTCAATATATTTTCTCATTCTTCCATATTGAGACTCCCTTCCTTTCTTGATAAGATTTGTTTGTACTTAATTTAGCTAGATCTCATGTGCAGGTTTTGATGAAACATTGACATAGTATCAGAGCTACGCTGCTTGGAGCAAGCTAGACAAGCTAGATAATAAGGAAAATCGGAGTTTCAAAGAGCAACATTTGTGGTCATATATTTTGCCAGTGATTTCTCCAAAAATATTAATTTTTTTTGGAAATAAATCTCATGAGAAGTAAATCAACCCATTCTGCAAGTGGGTTTTCAACCGTTTGGAAAAATTCTTCATCTTTTTCTCAGAAAATAAGTCGAAAGATCACCTCCTGAAACTTATACGAATCTGTGGTCATAGCTTTCTGTAGTGATTTCTCCAAAAATATTAACGTTTTGAGGAAACAGATCATGGAAGAAGTAAATCGACCCATTCAAAAAGTGGGTTTTCAATCGCTTGGCAAAATTCCTCACATTTTTCTTAGAAAGTAAGTCGGAAGATCGTCTCCTGAAACTGATACGAATTTTCACTTAAAGTGCCCTTTTTGCAATGATTTCTTAGTTTTTCACTTGCAGATTGAGAGTAAATTTTTAGGGGTTCTCAGAAACAGAGGGAGATATGGATAGGAAACATATTATACTGTAAAACTTGGTGGTAATCCTCACACCATAAAATTATTTTTATTGGAATCCCAAGGCAGAATTCTAGCTCAGAAGGAAAGGACTGTACAACTTGACGATGGGGACATAAACAAAACCTACATCAGGAATTGAGAAGATGAGATGGGTGGACTGAAAGGATGAAGCCACAATAATTCTTCTTGAATTGATTTCAACTGATCTATGGTTTCATTTTTTCACATGCAATATTCCAAACAAGATCTGGACCACCTTGGAAAGTTTGTTTGGAAAGCAGATGAGATGAAAGGTCATATGCTTGAGGTAGAGTTGAATACTTTGGATCCTAAAATTTTTGATAATATACATGATTTATTTACTAAGTTTAAATCTTTGATATTGATCTTAGCATCTTTTGGTATTGATAAGTCTAAACAAGTAGATCAACTTATTCTAACAATCTTGTCCAAGCTAGGTCCATAATATGTTGTCTATGTTTCCACTTTCCATTCAGGCAGGTATCTCATGGGAACAAATTGGAATATGCCTACCATGGATCAATTAATTGATTATCTCACACATGAGCAAGAAAAACTCATTCAGATAGGCCTAATCAAGGATCCCAAAGCACATGCACTCACCATGCATGATGGAAAAGGATCATCCAAACAGAACGAGAAGGAGAAACATAACGAGAAGGATATTCCAAACCCTTTAACGATTCTTCAGGTTCCAAAGACTCTTCATATTCCAAGAAGAAGAATAAGGGAAAGCAGTGCACTTACTGCAATAAACCAAATAATGAAGAATCCACATGCATGAAGAAACAGATTGATCTTATGGCACGGTCACTTTAGCAGAAAAACCTTGGAAACTTCATTCTAGAGGGAGTCAAGAAGCGGAAAGAAGAATATCCTTATCCTAAGAAAGGTAATCATCATGCTATTGTTGCAATAAATTCCTCATCTGATTCATGGATTCTAGATTCTGGTGCATCCCATCATATGGCAGTGAAAGGGGAATTTTTATCTTCTTTGAGTCCATTATCAAGACCCCTATTCTCATGGGGGATGATACTCTAGTAGCAGTAACAGGTGAGGGGAGAGTGGAACTCCATAATAGAATTTTTGAGAATGTTTTACATGTTCCAAATATTTCTATGAATTTGATATCAGTTTATCAGATCACTCAGAAAGGTAAAAAGATTGAATTTACATCATATTCAGTTTCAGTAATTGACATGCATGACAATTCCATCATTGCAATTGGTGAGGTGGATCACAAGTCAAGGTTGTATAAATTCACTAAGTTTTATGATGATAACTCATATTTTCTACTTACACATAAGGAGAGTACTTTTCATGCACCTTCAGTGCAACATGCATATACTCTTGTGCTTCCATCAGTTATAGACATCAGAGATGGTTCCATACACTCAGATTTTGTACATGGAAATAAGAAATTAGTACATCCATATAAGAAGCCAATGTCGAAGCTTCATCAGATGCCCAAGAGAGAACAATTCACACTTCAGGAAGCAAATTTTCTTGCAGGGAATCCATTGGATTCGAGGAGGACTCAATCTCATCATGAGGAGCCTTCTCATGTACCTTCATCTTATGAACCTGTGATGCTCGTGCATTGTTATATGGTTCAATATTCTAATCCACATATCTACAGTGAGGCTATGGGAAATCCATTATGGAAAACAACCATGCAGGAAGAGTATGACTCACTCCTAGAGAATCAAACTTGGGATCTGGTTCCACTTCCACCATAAAGGAATATTTTCAGGTGCAGATGGGTCCACAGGATCAATAGGTACAAGGCTAGATAGGTTGCCAAAGAACCTCATCAGATACATAAATATTTCTACATCTTCACGAAGACCTTCAGTGAGAAGAAGTTTCAGACTTTGTGGGGTTGTCTTGTGGTGAAGAACACAATTGCATAATAGCTACCATTTTCTTCTTTTGATGCATTGTCTTTTGAGGGGGTGGGGTTTGTTCCCATGTGGTTTTCCCTCTTTCCTCATTTTTATTCAGTGTTCATTAGTTGCATTGTACATGAGTACCTAATATTTCCTAGTAGCCGACACTCATTTTTTACTCCATAGTGATGCTCAAGGGGGGTGCTGGAGAAATTTCTATTTTTGGCACACTAGTTAAGTGGGAGTTAACTGACTAGTTCTATTTTAGGCTTTCTATTTTAGATCATCGCTATTATGCTATTATGAATGCATGCATTCTGCTATTATGGAATGTTATGTCCTACATATGAGTGTATTCCACTCATTCATTGTATCATATTGATCATCATCTATGTATCAATCATCAACTCATTGGAGTAGAGTGAATATATTTTCTCATTCTTCCATATTGAATCTCTCTTCCTTTCTTGATAAGCTTTGTTTGTACTTGCTTTAGCTAGATCTATTGTGCAGGTTTCGATGAAACATTGACACTATAAATATTGATGTTTACTTAATAAACAAAGGACCTTCGACCTCTTTGGATGGTAGCATTCCAGAGGAGGCATGGACAGGAAAAAAGGTAAACTATTATTTTTTGAAGACTTTCGGTTGTGAAGCATTTGTCCATAATGATAAAGAAAATAGAACAAATATTGAGGCAAAATCCAAGAAGTGTACCTTTATTGGATACAATGTTAATGATTTTGGTTATCGCTTATGGGATTATGAAAATCGCAAAATCATTAGGATTAGAGATGTGATGTTCAATGAGAAGGTCATGTACAAAGATCAGTTGCAGGGAAAGAAACATGAAAAAGAAAAACCAGAATACATAGTGCTTGATGAGATCACTGAAAAAGAAATTCCATAGGTACCAAAAAATCAAAATGTACAGCAACAGGAGCAACAAGTATCTCAAACTCCTGCAAGTGTTGTTAGAAGATCTACCAGGTTAAGTAGACCCCCTGAACGATACTCTCCTTCATTGTACTATTTATTGTTGATTGATTCTATTGAACCAGAAAGTTATGAAGAGGCAATGCAACTAGACACTAAAAGGAAGTGGGAGAAAGGCATGAAAGAGGAAATAGATTCCTTGGTAAATAACTAGACATGGGACATGGTTCAGTTTCCTGTAGGAAAAAGAGTGTTGTAGAATAAATGGGTTTACAGGTTGAAGGAATAAGATGAAGGAAAAAAGCGGTACAAGGATAGACTTGTTGTAAAGGGGTTTTCACAAA
>CBVK0100189411.1:0-13944 GCA_900067695.1 Picea abies | reverse complement strand
ATTGTTTTATTTTGTAGATTTGAATCTTCCTTCATTTAATATATGTTGTCTTTATATGAATAGCTAGGGAAGTCTCCCCAAGGAGGACACACCCCTCAACTTCTACATAGTGATTCCTAGCTCATCAAGCCTTTACTTAGCAACACCTAGCTTCAAGGAAAACATTTCATCATTCCCAACAATTAGTTAAGCATTTACTTGATATGTGAGCATGTAGTTGCACCTTTTCAAACTTTAAGCTATGTGCATTAGTATTTAATTGTTTTTATCTCGGTCATTGGGTTGTTTTCTATGTGCATTAATGTTTAGTTATTTATCTTATCCATTGGGTTGTGTGGACCCATTGTAATCTTACGTAAGGCCATTGGTCAGGATGAATAAAGTAATCCATTTTGCAATGAGGCTCTTCACATTTGTTGTCATTTCCCTTTGTTTTTGGGTTAACTTTGTATTTAGGTTGTGTGCTTCCCTTTCATGTTAGAGTTTTTTGGTTTGAGAGGTATTCACTTTCATAATTTGGTATTAGAGCATTGGTCTAGGCCTACTCTCTCACATTTTTAGTTTCTTTTAGCTTCATGCCCCACCTAGAAATCATCTCTCATATTTGGAGTGTGCCCTCCCACCCAAATCTACATTGATGCCTAATCTCAAGCCATTCCCTGCTTTAGTCCGGAATTTAAGTGGAATCCTTGATTTGGAAAGAAGATTTTTTGCAATTTTGGTTCCTTTGGAGAAACACCCTCCCACCCAGATCTCGGGTGGAGTTTTCTCAAGTCAATTCATTAATTTTTCAATTATTTCCCCTTAGATTTCTCTTGGAGACTATCTACTAACCCAAATCATTTCCTCCTTCCCTTTGGCTGGATCACCCTATCCCAACACACCTTCCTTCTCTATTGCACTAGGGTTCTTTCGAAGCTAGGGTTTCCAGATTCTCTCCCCTCATAGTGACCTCTTTTTGTCATGCCTTCTCACGAAAATTCCTCTTTGAATGAAGGAGAATCATCCCTAAACAAATTTATCCATGTAGTAGCCAATGGACTCCATGAATACTCAAGAAAGAAACCTCAAACTTCCATTTTTTTAGTTGTATACATGTATCACCTTATCAAAATATGGTGTGGACAAATGAATGGAGAGAGCTTAGACTCATGGATTTGTAGCCTCGTAGCCTACTTCTAGACCAGTATGGATATGAGGGAAGCTCAATTATCACTCCTAGCTAATATCCATTTAGAAATGTTCTCTCAAACTTAGTGGTAGTCACAATTCACAACACCAGAACCATACAACGAAATTAACGGTGATGCTACTTCTAGCTTTGCTCCAAATCCCATCACCACTTGGAATGCATGTTGTGAAGTTTCCATGATTGAGAGCAACACCCTTGATCGAGCCTTTATTAGTGCCTTACCCATTGAATACAAAGTAAAGAAACACCCTCATTTACAATCATATTGCCACCCTACCACTTCAGCTAACCATAATCCTCACAACCCTAATCCTAGCATGTTTCCTTCTCTTTCTTGTCTTCAGAACCCTAAATTCATTGTCCCTATTATTCTATAAAACCTACACACCTTATGCAACAAATTGACAAGTTCTAAAATGTCAAGCTACATCCAACGCCTTGTATATCAAACAATCTAACTATAAATATGAAGAACCCCCCATTATTTCCTACCCTTAATCAAATCCAGAAATCATTACTTTACCAAACCTAGCATGAAAGATCCATCTCTCCTTCTCTTGACCTAAGACAATACCATTATTTTCATTCATAATTGCTAGATTAAATACTACTTGACCACCATCATACTCGACAATGATAGTCAAAAGAACCTCATGTCCAATGATTATATGCAATGCTTATAGCCCCCACAACTCTCCATCCCTCTCCATATCATCTGGGTTGAGTATAGCAACACCACCCTCATGTGCTAATTAATAAGATATTTGCAATTTTGTTTTCCATTGGTCTTTTCAAAGACACCATAGATTGTAATGTCTCTCTGCTTGGTTGTTTTGATATGATCCTAGGCCTCCAATACCAACAAAAACGTAGGGCTCTCTATGAAGCTCATTGTAGTATCTATACTCTCTTCAAAGTTGACAAAGCATACACATTAACCATTACTATTGTTCCTCTTTCTCGCCCTAGTGCAGTTCTACAATTAAGCCTACATAAATGTCTCTCACATGTTCTTCCTCTAGCTACACCACCACCACCACTTACCTTGTAGTATATCTTTTCCTAAGCCATCCTTGCTATCCATATCTTGTAACCCTCTCAGTACAAAACCCCCATGGCCTATTGCCCCATTTTCTTAAAAAAACAAAGTTTTTAGCTTCTTTTGTTGATTTCACGTTTTGGGTTTTTAGTTTTTATTTTTTGATTTCACATGCAAAGTAACATACAATACTAAGTCATGAGAAGAAACTTGGAGTTCTTTTTAAAATTTTATTGAGATATTTAATCGGGACAGTTGCAACTTAGTCCCTGCATATGGACAGTTGCAATGAGATTTCAGCCGTATTGTTTGATTTGAGTATAGGGTGCATTACAAGATAACAAGAAAACTTTGGCGCGTCTACAAATGCTCTTGATCCTTTGTACCATTACAATAAGTTAAAATGCTCTTGACCATTTAGATTCGTTATTACAATAAGTTAAAATTAATTGTAAGCTCTTGATCCTTTCTGCCATTACAATAAGTTAAAATGCTTTTGACCATTTAGATTACTTATTACAATAAGTTAAAATTAATTGTAATAAAGTCTTGTAGTTACAGTTTCCATCGAAATATGGAAAATAAAAAATTAATTAAATTTGACAAAGGATAAACCTCCAACTACAGTAACCTCAGAAAATTTTCACTTCCAAATCCTTGAATAACGATTTACCTAGAATGGTAAGGACGGTGAGTTAGTTACGAAACCGTGTAACCTCAGAAAATTTTCTTCAAGATCCTAGAGGAACGATTTACCTAGAACGGTAAGGACGGTGAGTTAGTTACGAAACCGTGTAACCAGAGAATTTTTTTCTTCAAGATCCTCGAAGAACGATTTACCAATATCTTTATTGTTCAATGTATTCAATATGATCCTAAATTCGATATTTTTTTTGCTTCTAGATCCTCGAAGAACGATTTACCAATATCTTTATTGTTGAAGGTATTCAATACGATCCTAAATTTGATTTAGGATTTCGTTTGGTTAATAGTTTTATGGAGTTGTTTGAATCTGTAGTAAATTGTTCATATAAAATTAACTTTAAAATAAATTTATTTCCATCAAAACTAAAGGAATTCAAATTAAGAGTTTCCTCATTTGAAAATTGATTTATCTCATTAAAAAAATGAATTTTAAACACATAAAAAATAAATGTGATATTTAAATATTGACTGCTATAATTGTTTTTTAGATCTATCATTGCTCATGAGAATCATTATAATACTTATAAAATTTTGGGATTTCCAGATGAGAAATTAACTCGCTGGGAACCCACGACTTTTTTCCAGATGAGAAATTAACTCGCTGGGAACCCACCCCGATACTTCCCCACATAGTGGATGATATGGGAGTGGAAAAGCAGCAGCCCCAGGGACTCATAGCTAGGCTTGAACCTGTGACCTCTCCCCAAATGTGCCCACATCTTGCCAACTGAGCTATCCCTTGGAACTTTGGGATTAACGACTTAATTCAATTGATTTATAACACAGGACTTTGGGATTAACGACTTGATTCAATTGATTTATAACACAGGAGGAAATATTGAAAGTAGCGCTACATTAAATAAAATATATTGGACAGCGTAATGGTCTCCACTTGTTCGGATTCACGACTTGATTCAATTGATTTATAATACAGGAGGAAATATTGAAAGGAGCGCTACATTAAATAACATATATTGGACAGCATAATGGTCTCCACTTGTTCGCATGTTTGCATGCAGTTTGCTTTGATGCCATGTGTGCATTAGTCTTCTCTTGGCTTGTGGCTCATAACCCACTTTCAATCCGTGCTATGTCTTTGCCAAGTGAGGCTATGTTTAATGCACGAGGGCACAACTAAAGACATTGTTTTGATATTTCTTTGCAGAGGGCCGATTCAATATTTGCATCGCAGTTTATTCTTGTTATGTCTTTTCCAAGTGAGGTTATCGCCTTGTTTACCAAAATCCATTTCAAACTCAGATTCAACAAAGAACAACTTGCTAATAAACTAACAAAAATAGATTTTGATTCTATGTTTCGTGTATGCAACCATGGGAGCTGGTCATTCCATGAAGTAGAGGAAACTCCTGGGTGTAATTGATTCTCTCTTTTGCGCGTGAACGAATTCTATTAGACTTTTCGTCATCGATCAATCGTGTGACACAGTGTGGAATTTGAGTAGTACCAACTGTTGCTTTTCGAATTTTTCTCTCATTTTAATGAAGTGCATATATATATATATATATATATATATATATATATATATAATTGGATGCAAATTCTCTCCGAAGGAAGAAAAAATTGTAGTACAAATCCAAGCAAAGTTGGAGAACAAATGGGCCAAGATTGCCTCATATTTACCAGGAAGAACGAACAACGATGTCAAGAACTTCTGGAGCACACGCCGGAAAAGCATAATGTGAGCATTACAACACCCCAAATCACAGTCTGTTGATGTTGTTGACTTCCCAAAAGTTGGTTGTTTATCAAACTTCTCTCCATTTGAGGTAAATCTATCCAAGCCTATAATAAAAAAAAAATGATATGATCAAGTTTTTTATAAGGAAATCAATTTTTTTGGAGGTTAAACATCTTCTCTAATACATAGATTTTTAGCTTGAACTTGAGCTCCAGTAGCGTTTGAACTTGAGCTTTTGAGCTGATTCAAATGATGCAGTAAGAAGTTGAAAGCCTAACTAAAGACAAAGAGGAACTTCAAGAAAAAATATGCTGAGAAGTCCGGGTAAAAAAGAAAATCTGAAAATTGTTAAAGACAATAAAATACAACACATGTGAAAGCATGTCTATTTCGTTTCATGATTTCCGTAAAACAGAAGCATAATCTCTTACAGTTTCGAGATTTTTCAGGTATAAAACAAAGCTCGAAGAGATGTATGATGCTTTGTGAAATGACTACGAGCAAACAAAGTGTTTGGAAATACAACCTAGTTCTAGCTGTGTTCTTCAGAGAACGACGGTCTAGAGACTTGTATAATGAAGAGAATGACCAGATGCCTTAATTTCGAGAGGTAGATGCAATTTAGCAAGAGAGATTTCAATTTCAGAGATTTCTAATGATGTTGTCATGGACCCTACTGACAGACAACCTTCTAGTTTGCATTTAAAATCCCTTCCAAAATACTTTCAAACAGGAAAAATGATTTTCCCTAATGTGATAAGAAATGAAAAATATATACCAACTTAACACCATGAAAAAGTTAACTTTTGTGCATGTAGCTTCATCAAGCAAAGGACTGGAATAACAACATCCTTTGAAGTACATAAAATGGAAAACAAAAACTCAGCAATGGGAATCTATGAGAAAGAGAAGAGAACCCTGACTGGCGAGACTTCCAATATAAAAAGAAAACTAGCATAGCTGACTCAGTTTCCTAAGTTTGTTTCACTCAAAATAGCTCATATGAGGCCAAATAAGTCCTCTAAATTTTTTATTGGTTAAAAATATTGTTGTGAGGATTTGATACGGTGATAAAAAGTGAAAAACCAAATGATTTTCCAAACTTTGGTTTAAAACATATTGAACTTTTTATTGGTTAAAAATATTGTTGTCAGGATTTGACACGGTGATAAAAAGTGAAAAACCAAATGATTTTCCAAACTTTGGTTTAAAACATATTGAAGTGTGTGCCCAAGTATTATGGTTTAAAACATATTGAAGTGTGTGTCCAAGTATTAATAAACAATGAATCGATTAATATACTCCTTAGCCTAAAGGCTAGGACTAATAATGTATTATTATGGATGTGTAAGGATATAATAGTCAAATATAAGATATGGCCTAAAGGCAGAGACTAATAATGTATTATGGATATTAAAAGGATGTGTAAGGATATAATGGTCAAATATAAGATATGATAAGATATGGCTTAAAGGCAGGGATTAATAATGTATTATGGACATTAAAGGGATGTGCATGGATATAATGGTCAGATATAAGATATTATTTATTTTGCAGTGATTTGATAAGTAAGCATATGAATGTTTAGGAAAACAAATCTATAATTTTATTTATAAAAAATTAATTTATGAAGTTATATGCTTCATGTTATTTAAAGTGTTCAACAATTAATTAAATCTTTTAAACTTCTCATAAATATTAATAATAATTATCATGAGAACTTTTTGGATATGTAATATTAATAATAATATCATTAAGAGAGAACATTTTGGATATGTAATTTACACATTATTGGGTATCTCCTCTCGATATTCGGGGTTTCCTCTCTGATAGATTCGGGGTTTCCTCTCAATGTTTGATAGATTTGGGATTAAAATAAATTCTCTTGATAGATTCGAGATTAAAATGAATCTAGGCTGGTATTTTATGATCAATTCAAAGTTATGGATGCCACCATCTCCCCAAGTCAATTTGCATTTTGAATTTAAGATGGGACAACAAAAGCAAAGTGTCATTATATCCATTCTACCATCAAACACTTCAAATTTAATGGAGAAGCAACTCTATCAACTTGGTTTTATTGCAACCCTAGGCAAAGATGGGATAATGGAACCTGTTATGGGTTTGGGCGGTTGGCTTTTGAGAGGCTTCCCCAACTCAACAGTAATCCTCGACTTGATTTTGGTGTATCCATGAAGGTGTTACTTAGCATATGAGATGAGTAGCATTGTTAATTACCCAATATCATTTGTTCCTGCGCATTCTCGGGTTAGAAATTGGTGGTGAAAGTGTTGTTCTCAATGTCAACATAGTATAGTATTTTACAAAGTGGGTTTATGGCAAGCCATAACCATCCACAACAATGCCCTGAGATCACTGAGATCACTGACATTTGTTGTGTTGTTCGAAGACAAAAGGTATCATAGATAAATAGGAAAACCATAGCAAGAAGAGTTCATGATCGAGAGGAAAACCATAGCAACAGGTTAACAAAATATAATAGGAACAATGGGAACTCTGTAGCAAAAGAGACAAATTCCAATTTCAGAACATCCATTGGCTTAGATGAAGAAGAAAACAAAAGACTATTCACCAAATGCCAAGGAAGTGGGCATGGTGGCATGGACCAGTACCCTCAACCTTCTCCTTTGGTACGAGAGGAAGCTTTTTCAAGTTTTACAAAGTGGATCTAATTTTAAGTGTCTTTTTCAAGCTTTCTACTGGCAGAATATTTTGGACACCATCTGTGAAGGTGAAAATTTTCATCATGCATAAATTTATTGCTCCTCTAGTAAATAACTCAAAAGATCAAATTCATTGAAATATCGAAGAAAGAACAGTCGAAAGGACAACTTTGCTTCTCATGACAAAACACATACAAATTATTTACTGAGGTAAACATGCCACCAACAAACAATTCTATGCAGGTCAAATAATTGTGCTCCCTGGAAAATAACTAAACCAAAATGATTGGTAAATGTGCATCCTCATCAAAGATTTTTATTCACAATTAACACAGCCATTTAAAGACTTTAACAAAAGGTTCATGTGCGTCCACTCGGTAATTTTATCTCAAAAGCCCATGAAACTGATGTGTGTGCTCTTATACCCCTATCAATGCTCAATCCTTAAAATGGGGCACCGATATCACCTCTTAATAAAATTATATCCCAATTACTGATACTTTAAGCATCTAAAAAGAAATCTTCATGCAACAATATATCCAAGCAAGAAATACTCGTTTTTGCGGTGGAAAGCTAGGTAAAAACGTTAAAATAGAAATACACATCTCGAAAACATATACTCCTTAGATGAAAGGTGAGAAACCAGGGTCATTATTGCCATCACTTGTCGATAAGATATAGAAATACTAGAAAAAATAGATACGTATACTCCTTAGTTGAAAGTTGAGAAACCAGAGTCACTATTACCATCACTTGTCAATTACAGATGCAAATATTTCAGCAAAGAAAGGGAGACTTAATTTCATAAAAGGGACCAATTATAGAGGCAATTTATCCTCACAACCGTTGGAATCCGAAAGAGTTCACTGCCTTTAAAAAATAGATGCAAATATCCCTTAGTTGAAAGGTGAGAAACCACGGTCAATATTGCAATCACTTATAAATTACCAAAATGTGTTGTTTGAGTGGGGGAACATATTCATCTATACCACCAATATATAATGGGAGATTCATATACGACAACATATTCATCTATACCAATGTGAATGGAAAATTAATTAGGACGAATGCCATTACCTCGTTGTAAAGCTATCTACCTGCAAGTATTTAACCCAATATATCTACCTGCTACGAATCTTTTTCCGTAATTGTTAGTCATTAACCCAAATCAAATCTCAACAACTAAAGTATGCTTGATTTATTTTGGGATCATAAATCAACAAAACTTCTTATTGAGCACATTTGGTTAAATACCAAAATTGAAATAAATTCAGCCTGTAAAATTATGTTGCTACAGTCACAACATATATTCCTTTACAATCCTTCCGTGCAAAAAACGTCAACGTTTTAAAAAATTTCAAAACATATTCTACTTACGGAAAACCATGTATCTAAAAGAGAAGAAAAGAAAAGGTATGCATGTATGCTTTTTTTTTCAAAATTTGCCTTTTGAGATCCACATCTACAAAATATTCAAGCACATTCGCATAAATCCCCAAAATTGAAACAAATTCAGCATATGCAATTACATTGCTACAGAAACACATTTTTCAACACTTCCCCCTTCAGTGCTCAAAAACAACAAATTAATTCCACCCATAAATGAGTTGAGCAATTTCAAAACACATTCTACATGTAAAACCGTGTATACAAATTATTCAAGCACATTCAGTTAAATCCACAAATTGAAACAAATTCAACAAATGCAACTACGCTGCTACAGTAAAACGACCCATATATGACTTTAGAAATATCAAAACACATTCCACTTGTTTCACATATAAAACCATCTATAAAGCATAATTACATAAAAAAAATTGTAGGGCAATGGAAAACTATTCATCCAAGTGCTAAGAATTTCAGATAATCAGTAGATATTAATTCAAAGGAAATTTCAACAACAAAGATATGCTATTTTGCTTTTTGGGACCATATATCTATATCTATAAATTATTCAAGAACATACACATAAACCCCCAAATCGAAACAAATCAACCTGCACAAATATTTTGCTACAATAACAAAATATTTTTTAACACTCCTACTCAGTCATCAAAAACATCAACGAATTAATTCCACCCAAATATGTCTAAATTCGAATCATAGCCCACATGTTTCAGATATAGGCAATCTTAAACTAACAAATCTGAGATCACAACAGTAGCAAGTCTTTAACAATTCATCCCAAATATCTCTTAAAAAATTTTAAAACCTATATCACATTGTAATTTCAACATTAAATATCCATTCACATTAAAACAGCAAGTGTGTGGTTCAGAAGGTCCATTCTTAACCGTAATCACATACTTTGTAATTGAGTAAACACTCTCCTAACCAGTCCCCATAAGTATAATTTTAGTGGCATGATGTAGAGAAAGCAGTCAATGGCAAACTACTTTTTGCCACTTTTCTTCAACCCTGTTCCACCAAAACTACCCTTCTGTGCTGCCTTGGCTTTCAACTCCTTCAAAGCCTGTCATCAAGAAAATAAAATGGAAATCGTATATAAAACCCTTTTGAAATAAAGAAACATAACCAGAAAGTACTATGATCCTTTAGTAATACTAAAATTCAAGAAAATAATAAGAAAGCATACCTTCTCCTCGTCCTTCTTCTTCTGAATGTGAGCTAGATCAGCCTGCAGCCAAACCAAAAACAAAGGACCAGACAACCTCAGTATATCATTTAAAACTTGTACAATACAATGATTCATATAGTACAGAAATCTCTTTTGGAATGGTTGAATCAAATCATAAAAGCTGATCAATCATCTAATTTAGCTGGCATCTTCCTCTACATTCCAGAATCACAACCAATATGTGCTTCCCTTTGACGAGTCTGTAATACAAGATCTGGATAACAGATAAGTTTATAAAAAAATACCTGAATAAAAGATAATCAATATACAGGACTACAATGTCCAAACACACAATCTCTACATTAAACTAAATTCATTATGGACGCCCTGCAAATTCTACATGCATGGTAAAATAATTACATTTAATGAGACAGCTAACTTAATTAAGTGTATCTCTAAAGCTTATATACGCAGCACCAAAATATTTCCCTGCCTTGGGTGCATAGTCGTGTACTGGGATAAAAGAAATTAAGAACAATGCTATGACCATATTCAACATGAAAAGCACAAAAAAATAGCAAACACCAAACCTAACCAATCATAATAAATAAGGACCTAGACTTTTTCCAGGAATTTTAGCTGCCTTGTAAGATTTGAGAGTGCCAACATTTCTGGAACATACTTCTTCATCTACAGCCGTAGGAAAACACTTCACCTGCTTGAATTGGGTTCCAGTGCACCTAGCAAATGACAAATTGACAAGTCGTATTATCCAATTACTATCTTACAGCACAATGGTCTTCAGGATTAGCTGTGATTCCAATTTGCAAGGTTCATCAGCCGAAGTTTCATGCCCCCATTTCTTGGGAAACATCCTCCTCCCATGTAACACAGATCTAACTACAACATAAGGGGATAAATCATAAAACTCCAACCCAAAAACAATAGAATCCTCAATTTTACTCTATGTTAATAAACTCCATATTCCCACAACAATGGAATCCCTAATGTTAAATTTTGGTGATCTGTTGAATCTGAATAATATAATTACTCTCCCATGATTCTAATGATGTTATCATGGACCCTACTGACAGACAACCTTCTAGTTTGCATTTAAAATCCCTTCCAAAATACTTTCAAACAGGAAAAATGATTTTCCCTAATGTGATAAGAAATGAAAAATATATACTAACTTAACACCATGAAAAAGTTAACTTTTGTGCATGTAGCTTCATCAAGCAAAGGACTGGAATAACAACATCCTTTGAAGTACATAAAATGGAAAACAAAAACTCAGCAATGGGAATCTATGAGAAAGAGAAGAGAACCCTTACTGGCGAGCCTTCCAATATAAAAAGAAAACTAGCATAGCTGACTCAGTTGCAAAACTAAAAAATAACAAACCACTAAAATACCTGTAATACTTACAACCCTAAGTTACCTCAAACAGGAAAGGGAAACAATTAAGGGTAGGGCTTTTGAAAATGCTTCAAAATTTTAGAAAATTATGTGTGTGCACATAGATAGTATATAAATTCAAAAAGAATATGTATTACAATATTAACATAATACAAATAATAAATATATTAAGCCCAAACCCATCTAAACACAGGTCAGACATGGACCTCAAGGTTGTAAAGAACTGAAGTGAAATACAAGTAATAAATATATTAAGCCCAAACTCATCTAAACACAGGTCAGACATGGACCTCAAGGTTGTAAAGAACTGAAGTAAATATTAGACAAAAGTGTACATTGGTTAATTTAATTAACCTCGTCATCTTTTAGTCCAATTTATATAGTTTATCAAGGTGTGTGAAGCAGCATTTCCACTGTCCAATAAATTGGAATGGATAACATCTTCCCACAACATGGCTAAGAAAAGCAAGAAAAAGTTTATAGTTCCAACAGAATTCTATACAAATGCAAACTAATCAGTCCTAGCTTTATTTTATTGGTCTTTCAGTTCAGATTTTTTCAGGGCTTTACTTATGCTGAAGCAATTTTTTATTTGTTATGGCTAAGAAAAGGAAGAAAAAGTTTATAGTTCCAACAGAATTCTATACAAATGCAAACTAATCAGTCCTAGCTTTATTTTATTGGTCTTTCAGTTCAGATTTTTTCAGGGCTTTACTTATGCTGAAGCAATTTTTTATTTGTTATGGTAAGGGCTTTCAATGGAAACCTGACAGAATAAAATCCTACAACTACAGAAAATAAATAAACTCACCTCATCATACTCGGCCTTATCCTTCTTTGGCTGCTTGAGGGGCTTAGCCTTTCCACCTGAACCAAAAACCCAAAATAACCGCACATAAAATCAAACCCTAAGATAAATGTTATCAACGACGATTCAAAGAGTGGAAAAAATTTAAGGATCCAAAAAAGATATTGCGAACATATCAATAGAAGATTTATTATTCTGCAGATCAGTGGAGTTACAGGGGAAGATGTGCTTCTTTAAAAACAATAAATTTATTCGGCAAGAATGGATTACCATGGCTTACAAATTAAAATCTATGGGAGGAGAGACAATTGCTGCAAATTTACCGTGACCTAACCTACACGACGAAGTGAAACCCTAGAAAACGCTGAAAGAATAAAATAAAATAAAAATAAAAAACGGGGGAAAGGGAATCGAACTCGTTACCTTGCTTGCTCGACATGGTCGCTGTGTATATGGGGACAGACTGTGAGAGACTCTTGCCTTCCTTCTCGAACCCTTACTTGCCACGCCAAAATGGAACGGTGTAAGCCCGGCTATATATACCCTACTGGATGTATATTCGCCTAGATTTGTTGAGACGTATATTGAATACCCGTTGCTTGACGGGAACTTTGTCTGTTATTCGCCCTTTCGTATTTCGCTGGAGCTTAGCGCATCATCCCGCAACTTTACAAGTTGTTATATGCTTTAAAAGATTCTTATACAACACGCACATCTCGAGTTATTCGATGGCTTTGTTATTCGTCGGCCACATCTTATGTCATAGCATTTTATGTCGTGTTTTGTGGAATTTTTTTTTAATTTGGAGGGGTTATTTTTAAAAAGTAATAATATAAATTTATATTTTAATTTTGGAATTTCGTAAATATAAAAATAAAAGTTACTCGATGGCTTTGTTATTCGTCGGCCACATCTTATGTCATAGCATTTTATGTTGTGTTTTGTGGAATTTTTTTAATTTGAACTGGTTATTTTAAAAAAGTAAGAATATATATTTATATTTTAATTTTGAAATTTCGTAAATATAAAAATAAAAATTAGATCTGAGCATTTATTTTGATTCAAAGTTACGATTTATAATTATTTTATTATTATTGTGATAAACATACTTAGATTTAGTGTTATGAAGATACATAAACATAAAGCAAAGTAACAAGTATAATATCTTATATGATAGTATTATAATATTTTTAAGTCACTTTTATGTATGTGTTGTGAACCTTTACATTTATTTTGATTCAAAGTTATGATGGATATATTATACCATTGTTAGTTATTTTTATGTTAGTCTTATGAACCTTCACATTTATTTTGATTCAAAGTTATGATGGATTTATTATATCATTTTTAATCACTTTTATGTCATGTCTTTTTAATCTTTGCATTTATTTTGATTCAAAGTTATGATTTGTTTTATTATTATTATGATGGATTTATTATACCACTTTTAATCACTTTTATGTTATGTCATTTTAATCTTTGTATTTATTTTGATTCAAAGTTATGATTTGTTTTATTATTTTATTATTGGGGTGAATGTATACTTTTATGTCATGTTGTGAATTTTTGTATTTATTTTGATTCAAAATTATGATGGATGTATGTTTGTTTTATCATTATTGGAGTTAATGCATCTATATATAATATTACAAAGATTCATTAGCACAATACAAAAGGGTTATTCTTCAACTATGTAGGATCGAGTAGGTTATCTATTACTCTAAAATTGTTCAAATCTTACACTTGGCTCAATTGCTATTGTTTAAAATTATGATGGATGTATGTTTGTTTTATCATTATTGGAGTTAATGCATCTATAT
>CBVK0100189410.1:0-13945 GCA_900067695.1 Picea abies | reverse complement strand
GAATAATAATTCAAATATTTGCAAGATATCAATTGGACGAGAAAAGGGTATTTCTATTAAAATAATCAACATAAGTATATAGGTGAAATTTTTTTGTAACGACACATATCAGAATCGAGAAACTAAATCCCTCCAACTGGGCCTCTACCACTTAAACCCTACACCAAAGGAAAGATCATATAAAGGAGGCAATGAGGTTCTCCATCACAAATAAGAAAGAGCTTCGGGGATGAACAATGAGTTCAAACTTTCAAGGATAAAGGGAAGCAAACTCAATATGAAGTGAAATTTCTCCAGAGTATCTCTCAAAGTTTAATTCTCTCATTTTTTCAAGGCTTGGTTATGTATCAATTTATAGCCTTCAAATGGAGCTAAAGGGTCGATTCAAAGCATTTCCAGTATGTGGAAGGTGAGGGATCATGGATCTCGTGGCATGGCATAGAAACCCGAGATTATTTTTAATTTTGAGCATCATACTTGATGTACGCAGGCTGGAGTGGAGAAACTCGCATATATGCTTGTTGTCTAATTGGTAGGGTGTGTATATGTGGAAAAATGTTCTTTTTTGGCTTTGGAAGGTACAAAAGGGGACTTCAAGTCTACATAGAGAAATTGAAAGGCCATCCAAGCAAGTTGCATGGGGTGAGGAAAAAATTGTTTTAACAAAATTCCTCTACTAGGCCATTCAAAATGTGTACTCCTCAGCTAGACCTTTTTTATGGTCTATCAAGGGACCTAAACGAAGATCATATGAAAAATTAATGCCCCTAGGAAATTGATGTATCAACTATCCACATTGATGCCCACAAACCTTTTGGCGTTTCATCTTATGGGGTTAGGGTTTTGGATGTTTAGGGTTTTCTCATTGATGATTTATGTTAAAAGGCCTTTTCGACCTCATTGTAATCATCTTCTTGTGAATTTGTGCAACTGCCACATCTCTTCTTAGAGATAAGCTACCACCATTCTAGTGAGTTTGTTTTACTCTACATTTTTACAGCTCCTATATATTTCGTTCATTAATAGAAATTGAGTATTGTTGTATCTCTGAGTTTCTATCATATTTCTATGTTTTATCTCGTCCCCTCATAAATCTTGATCAATCAAATTTCTCTTCTTCAATATATTGACGAGGTAGCTCTTATTCTTCTTCAAAGGGTTGGTGACTTTTCTCATGAATCTCTTCTTTAGGTTTTTTCTCTAGGGGTGCGTGATATTCATGTCTTTCATCCAAAGAATGCACAAGATATTAGGAAACTTCTTTCTCTAGAAGTTCTTGGTCTTCAACATGATCTTCATCATTCGCTTGATCGTATGTAAAGTAAGCTTCATCATGATCTATGTCTTCCTCTAAATCACCCCATTCTTCTCCTTCTATATACATCTTGAATATCTTGGACAAAACCAAAGGATGATATTTTCTATCATAATTTTCTCTTATGATGGCATATAGTATTTTTAGTCCACAATATGATTCAACAAGTTCTTGTTATACTAAATCAATGGGATTTTTCTCATACTTTTGCAATACAGTTTCATGCCTTTCTTGTATTTGTGCACAAAGGGAAATTGAAATATGTACATCATCATAGTGATCAACCAATTGATTGTAAAACTTGTTATCTTGTTTAATGATTTCCTTTAAACTTCGATATAATTCTTCCCTTTGTTCTTTTAATTCATGGATTTCTTTCTCAGGGTCTTCTCCCCGGCTCAATTCTTCATCTTCTTGAATAGGTGGAGCAACTATCAATGTCTCATATTAATGTGGATGAGCATTCCCAACATGGTCTTTTTCTTTTCCTTAATCATGGTACACTTCCCTAAGGTTTTCTACAAGAAGGTTAGGGAAGAAACCTTCTTCTTTAAGAGTTGTTGTCAGATCTTGAATAATGCCTTCATATTTCTAAAATTGTGGGCTCCAACACTCCTAAAATATGTTAATGAGATCTATGAGAAAATATATACCTTTGGGTTTTCAAGAATCCTTGAGCTAGTCTTGTAATTCAAATGACGGGGAAGATATAACAAATTTTATTTGTAAATCATCTTGTTCCACCTTTACTTCCAATATTGACGCAGGCACACCTGCTCACAGGATCTTCTCCCTTATTGCGGCCCGAAGAACTCTTGAATAGCTCTTCTATTTCCCTATCAGGAAATCTACACCCACATAACTCTCGTGGGATCCCCCTCTCTTTACTCGTCAGGAGATAGGAACTCGCGACCTCGGAAATTCAATGTTGAGTGCTGCACTCTCAGATTGCCGAGACTCGATAACCAGTCAACGTTGACCTTTTCTTGTCGTAAATTTCCCTATCGCGATATCAACACTCGTGATGTCGAGAAACTTGCTTTACCGACTCCCGATACCTGATATGCCGAAACTACGATGAGCTCGCGGCTTTTACTTTTCAACGGTCCCATCGCCTCGTCAGGATTTCAGTGTTCATGATTTTGTGAATCCTGATGCTATGGTATCGGGACTTCTCGCCACAAAACCTCGATAGCTTGTACCACCTATCCACGTCACCAACTCCACTATGGCCCACCTTTTTCATAACCATCAGGATATCGTGTATCGCAATATCGCGATTCCTGTTACCAAATATTCAACTCTTCTTCCACGAAATCCCAATAGGCGATTTCACAAATAATCCAACGGTCCTGGCTAGCTTGGATCAATGGCTCTATTTGTCCTGAGCTTTATACCCTGTGGGAATACTTGTTTATCTCCCCTGCACCTCCACAAGATCCAACGGCCCACAAAAATTCTCAGGTTCTCCTCGGAGAATACTGACCATCTGACCCTCCTTTGAGAAATATGTGAAATAACTAGCGTTCTTCCACAAAACTCATCCGCCTGTGCACATTTCTTGCGACGCCTCCCTCTTACTTCAATTCACAACTTCCCTACACAGTTCTTCAATAGAATTTGTAGGCCTATCCTTCCTGAGCTTTCTCACGACTCTGAGCCTTAGAAAAGACTCCTTGTGCACACTCCTTGCGGAAACCCTTCAACACTTCTAAGTGATGAAATCCCTTCGACTTTGCGCACTCCTGCAGCAACAATCTTTCAGCTGGCGCTCAATTTCACAACCCTAAACTTCACTTGGCCTGTGCACTCCTTGTATGGCTCCTGTAACCCAATTTCACTTCTGGGTGAACGAGAACAAGAGTTAAACTATCCGAGCCCTTTGTCAACGCACTCCTTGCAGACACTTCGACTACACTCCTTGCAGGAATCCTCTGGCTCAAATAGAGAAACAATTGAAACTCATTTCTTCCATTTCTTCCCTCTTTCAGACTTCAATCCAAACATGAAATCATATACACATCATATAAAAGAAAATGTATAACTAGAAGCAAACATTCATGAGCATATCAATACATAGAGAACAGACACATAACCATGAATTTGAATCAAAGCTTCTTCTATTAATTCAAATATCTATACATGGGTGTTCTTTACACAACTCTCTACATGCTCTTGCTCTTCCTGGATCAATAATAATACAAATGCACACTGAGGGTGTCTATATCCTGTTTCCCTTTTTTCTTCTAAAACTGTCTAATTTAATATTAAATTCTATCTACGTATTTCATCTCAACATAAATGCCTCTATCTACTTCAGACGAGAGCGTATGGCTCAAGGTCCGATTACAATATACAAAGTATGCTTCATTAACTTGTTACATTAATGTTCGCGCAACAGGTTCAAGGTGTTTTCGTATGGCTCAAGGTCCGATTACAATATACAAAGTACGCTTCATTAACTTGTTACATTAATGTTCGCGCAACAGGTTCAAGGTGTTTTCAAAATTTGTGCTGGCTTATCCAACTATCTTCCACTTCCGCGCTGGCTCGCTTGATGTGTTGGTGATGCTCCTGCATCAAATATGTACTTGAAGAAATCTACAACATGAGTAATGACCAAGCCCTCGAATTTTGGATAGATTTCCATTGATATCACATTAATTTTATTTGGGTATCCAAGAATGTTTTCAAAGTCAATATAAGGGTATATTTGATTATAATCTCAGGGTATCATTGTTCCATCACTTGAGAATATGCAATCATACAAAAATTGAAGAATGAATGACACCTTAATACCTACCAGTGGAGTAGCCAGATAAACTTGTTAGACAAAGCTCACCAAAATCTGTGTGAAGGGATTCTTCCCTCAATGGAGTTGCTAGGTAAGCTTGCAGAATAAGGATTTTTGGTAAATTTAACAAAGGAATGTTGTAGGAAGAATAAATCCCTTCTCTCCAACAATGACACCAAAATGTTATCGTAGGTTTTGTACTTGTGCCAAGCCCTTCACAAGATGTCAATCTTCTGTAACAATTAGAAGTACCAGTTACTACCACTTAGGAAAATTATTCCCTCGTCTTAGTGAAGGAAATAGGTCCAACACATGCCTAGTGGCATCAAGGGATCCTATAACAAGATTAGCCAAGAATATGGCCCCATATCTTGGTCACTTGATGTGATAGGTTGTGTCTAAGAAAGCAGAAAGGTCGTGGTTGGTTTGCAAGGTAGTGAGAAAATAAATAATTCAATGCATATAATAGTCTATTACAAATTTAAACCAACTACCAATCACCTCTAGATGCTAGCTATCAAGAAAAAATAATTGTTGTTGTAAAATTGTAGCAGTGAATAAGGTAAGGGTATGTGGGATGAGGACTCTTTATTGAAATGCATGAAGAAATGGTAAGGGTACGTGGGATGAGGATTCTTTGTTGAAATGCATGAAGAAATGGTTGGATGAGAGAGCTCTCAAGCAATATAGTCATTCCCTTGATAGTATCATGTATTGTCCCTTTAGCTAGGAATGCAATCATTTTGGAAGATAAGGAGATTCCTCATTTTCAAGTGCAACATCAAATGAAGTTTGCATATGAAGGAATTAAACTTGCTCCAAAGGCCAAGACAATTAGGTGTAAATGGGGTAGACAAATCTTCGTCAAACAACACTGGAGTATGTGGTATTGGAGGAGTGATCTACTTCCCTAGATTATCAACTATGGATTTTGTGATATTGAAAGAGTGATCTGTTTTATAATTCTCATAAAATTTCCTACAAATCAAATATTTTTGGTATAATGAAATCCTTTGGAAATTCTATTGAAATTGGTTATGGAAGAAGGTATCACTCCCACTGAGATGATGGGGGACCAAGAGTGGGTGATGCATGCGTTAAAGGAGTCATTGACATGCAGACCCTCATTATGAGACCATTGTTCAATCAAGTAAAAGCTATTGAGAAGTAAACAAAGAAATATAGATACTCAATGTAAAAGAACTTTGAATTTATGAGAAGATATGTGAGACATTAATGAAGAAGATGGACTTTCTATCTCGACTTTATCCCTCTATGCTGGTTAATTTTCATATCCTCGAGTGCTTACAATGGTTTTCGTTTCTCTTTAAGAAATGCATTGGTGTAATTTGTTGTTGATAAATAACGGATTCAAGATCTATTTTCGAAGTTTTATGGAAAAATGTAATTAAGGGCACTCGTGAAGACTTATCATGTTTATATTTTAGGTAAATGACGATATTTCACTCTAACCTTTTTTATGAAGTTGAACATCAAATTGCTTTCCACACATTGGAAGGTAACTCTTTTGAAGTCATAAAAATCCAAGGAAATACGGAAAAAACCCTGGCTACAAATCCAAGGAAATACGGAAAAAAACCTGGCTAAAAACCACATACTGAACAGAACGTCGCAATGAAATCCGAATGGATATGCCAGAAATGGAAAATACAGTTGACCTCCATAGCGGTTTAGACGCTTTATAAATATTTTCAGGGTCTCGTAGTTTATTGGCTGGCCCTTTAGAAGCGCACTGTAGCCCATTGATAATGGGAAACGATAGTTGATTAGTTGGAAGATAAATATAGATACTAGCAATATGACGGACACATGGGTTTAAACGGTTTATAAACATTTTCTGGCTTTCATAGTTTATTGGTTATGTGTTAAAAGACCATGCAGAGATTTTCTCCACTGTAGCCCACTAATAATGCAGGAAAGATAGTTAATTAGTTGGAAGATAACAATTTGACGGACACATCGGTTTAGAGGCTTTATAAACATTTTCGGGCTCTCATAGTTTTGCAAAGATTTTCTCTAGCCCTTCAGAAGCGCACTGTAACAAAAGTTTATCAGTACGCGGATCTGTAACAAAAGTTTCTCAGTAAGCATGACAATGACTTCTCTGGATTCTCAATGGACTCTCAGTTTTTTACTGTTGTTGTTTCTTACTACTGTCGCATCTACTAGTGACGTGCGTAACATGACTATTGATGAATATGTCAATTACATCAATCCTCCTGCAGTGCACAGATTTCAGGTAAGCAATTTCGAATTTAATTACATCTCTAATATTTTTTATATTTCTATCTCATATGGTTGTATTATATACAATCTTCTGATAATATTTTTCGTCCTGCAGAATGAATATGGAGATACCATTCTCTGTGTATCATTCACTGATCAAATATCTCTGCAGGCAAGTAAAAATTAGAACCAAATATTAATGTATTTTGAATAACTTTCAGACCGCTCAGTTCGGGAGCACTTTGCTTCCTTTACACAATTAAAAAATATAATCTGACTTTATGCATGTTTGTTTGTTGAAGGGGTCGGAGCAACAATCCATAGAAACTAGGGATGATGGCAATACGAAGTCGGGACTAAATTTTTCAAGCTATGATGTTCAGACAGAATGTCCAGAAGGCACAGTGGCAGTTATGGAAACAAAACGTGAACATGTAGAAAGGGCGGGATCTGTGACCAGCTTTATAAGTAAAAGAAAAAGCATTAGACAGTCAACTCCAATGGGGAATGATGTAAATCTAACGGCGGATGGTGCACAGCATGAGGTATTGCTATTTTATTATTATGCAATGTTTAATGACAGGGAGGTACTGTATTTTAAGTTTGAGAAATGAAATTGATTGGAGGTTTAAGTAATGGAAAAGAATAGAGCAAAGTAAAGTCAAAATTAATTATTGACTTTGCTGTTCATGTTGACTTCAATTATTGACTTTGCTGTTCCTGTTGACTTTGCTGAAGGTAGTATAAAAGAAAAGTCAAATGTTGACTTTGCTATAATCATTGATTTAGTAAGATTAATTTACAGTGTGATTAAAGATGTCTAAAAACTTATTATGAATATATGATAAAAATGTGATATGATTTATTCTTCCTTTGTAATGTTATCTTAAATTTAAGAAATTTAACCAGTCCTTTTTGAAATGAACCTTTCATATGTTGTTGTTGCTTTGGTTTTAAAAGCACGCCGTTGCATCATTCGTAACTAATGAGCCAATCAATGGAGCAAGTGGAGGGCTGAACGTATGGCAACCATATGTAGTCACTGATGATAATGGTGTATTCAGTCTGGCTCAAATTTGGGTCACAAATGGTCCTCAACCGTTAGAAACCATGGAGGTTGGATGGATAGTAAGTATAAATAATCAAAATATTTTTACATCATAAAAGGATTGAAAGCTAAATATTATTTTAACAATGTTGTTTTGACAATAATTATGTTAAATTGAAATTAATAAAATCTATAACCAATTGTTAACTATATATATATATTTTTTTCAATGATCACTGTAGGTGAATCCAATAATGAATACTGGTTTGCAGACACGGTTTTTCGTATATTGGACGGTAAGTAGATATATTAAATTTTTAAGTAAATAGTTGTTGTTTAAATACAAGTGTTGTAGGTTGTTTTAGTTGAATTGTTTAAGATATATTAATGTGTTAGTAAACAGTTATTGTTTAAATAGACGTGATGTAGATTGTTTTTAGGATTCATTTGAATTTTATACTTAAGTTTCAGATATCTCAAGTTTCATTAGATGTTAAATAAATTTATATTAATAAGATGTTATGCAGAAAGAATGCACAACTTTTTTTCTTTTATCTATATTAAAAAAAATTATTTAAATATAACCATCTACTACTATATTTGATGTAGGCCGATGGGTACCAGAACACAGGTTGTTACAACACAAATTGCCCTGGATTCGTGTTAGCACCTGGTGCTAAAATATATCCAGGTCAACCATTGAAACCCGTGTCTAAATATAACGGGGAACAACGACAAATCATTATAAAGCTTATTAAAGTAAGTGACCCCTCTCTTTTCAATAGAAAAATATATATTTTATATCTTGGTTTTTTTTTTTAAGAGAAATGATTTGTTGAATTTTATTGTATGTATATATAGGAGATGTCCAGTAATGGAATCAGATGGAATTTATATATAAAAAACCAACTTATAGGTTGGTGGCCCGGTTCATTGTTTAAGAATCTTCAGAAGAATGCCAATAGGGTGGATTTTGGAGGCGAAGTTGCTCATTATGGAACAAAAGGATCACCTTTCACTAAAACAGACATGGGTAGTGGTCGCTTCCCCTCCGGAGGCTTCGGTCGTAGTGCACATGTAAGGGACATCAAAATTTTCAATAACCATGGAGTGCCAATTAATATCCGTGGAAACAGGATTGCAGAGAGACCACAATGTTATGATGTCTCAATTCCGGATGACAATCAATATGGTAAACATATCTTCTTTGGAGGCTCAGGAGGAGATCATCCTGGTTGTGTATTTTGATATATATTTTTGGCTTTGTTATCTTATGAGTTTTTATAAAATTTAATAAAATGAAAAACTCAATTTTATGTTTATACTTTTTCTTATTAAATTTTATTTATGTTTAAATATTATATTTTAAATTTTTAATAATTTTAATTATAGATGAAATAGTCAAATTCATAATTTTTATTTATAAATTATATAGATGACAATAACATTTTAATTTCCAATAAAATAATCTAATTAATATTTTTGTATAGATTACATAGTTAATATACAACATTTTTTTTACAATGTTCTAATTCATTCATGTTTTAAATTTTTTATCTTAATATAATATTTATATAATACTTGTGTGTATTTTAATGTCATATTTATATATAGTTTGTATGTTCCAATGAACAAAAGATATTTTAGATTGATAAAGCAATTTCAAAATTTTATAAATATTTCAAAATTTATATATATATATATATATATATATATATATTTATTTTGTTATAATAAAAATATTTGTATATATTTTTAATATTTTATTTATATAAAAAAAATTCTATAATTTAAAATATATATAATACTTCATATCGTATTTTTACATAAAAAAAAATTTGAGTCACTCTTTCCAATCAAAATTATCATTTTCATTTAAATCATGTTAAATTTACATGTAATAATGATGTTATACACATTATCACATACCTAATTTTCATAATCAATTTTGAGATTTAAATTCACTTTTAAAGTTTATCTTAATAAAATTGTCATCATTAATAAAAATGATTTAATCATTCCAAAAAATATACATCTACCTAAAATATAACATCGACATACTTAAATTTGAATAAAGAAAACATAACTAAACCTCAACCTTCAACCATGAATGTATGCAATGCCTAATGTTAAGCTACAATGATATTTGTATGTCACAAGTTGTCGCTATAAAAAGAGACAAGGGAATCAAACTTACTCCTTTTAGCTTTTCCCCAACAATGATTATGAAACTGAACATATTCTTTTATATGAAATGCAAATTTAAGCTACAGGTAACGAGGCACTCAACATCATATTGTTGATAAAATATGATCATATCTCAAACAATATGAGCCTTTACTTCTCTTTCAAACATGGCTTAACATAAGTTTGAGCCTTTACTTCTCTTTTAGACATGGCTTAACATAAAAATGTGATGCATAAATGGATTAAAAAATATATTAATGGCCATGGTCTATTATAAGTTATTGTATACGGTTGACGTTATATTTATATTTATATTAGTGGAAATATATTTATATTAATATTAGTGGCGATGATCTACTATAAACTATTGTATTAGGTTGAGTTTATATCTTTTAATCCAGTTATGGTTCATATATTTGTGTTAAAGCCATGTCTCGAAGAGAAGTGAAGGATGAGTTTGTTGGACATATGATAAGACTTTAGTAAGATTATTATTTTGAGTTCCTGATTTGGATTATATATATATATATAACTAGTACTCTTTGCATACATAATAAAGAAAGAGATGTGTATAACCTTCCATAAGATAGTTTAAATAAAATAAACTTCGAGTCAATATAATGGGTAAAAAATATGGTTGTAGCATATTTCATGGATAGCAAAATATCCCAAATACTCCATGTATAACATACTCATTATAAAATAGAAATATCAAATTTAACAACAATACCAACTAACTAAGATTAGGTTTATTGCATAGAAGTAATAAAAACCACTATAGGACCAACATTTACTATCAACCAAAATCTTAGATAACATATAATCAATATGGACAACTCAATATTTATTCTATCATGGCCTTCACTTATGACATCAAAGGAAAACTCTATTGTCATACCAACTCAAAATGATAAAAAATTGAGTTATATGAATATTGTGCAAGTGTTGGTCATAGAGACTTTGAAACACCACATTACCATAACCAAAAAATAATCACCCACATGAAAACGGTGCTATAGGGATGAGCTATGGTTAGGTCAATAACTTAGCAAGGAAATTGAAAAGAGGAATGGATTTGAGGCCTTTCATTTCCCATAATATAAATAGACAAAGCTAGGGGTATAAGGTCATAGACTAAAAACTCAAGTGAAGAAAAAGTCACATATAAATAAGCATGGGTAGGAGACTTGTGATAAAACATTGAATTATAGAGTGTAAAATATCACAAAAAATAACGGGATATAGAATATATACTCAAACTCAAATGCATACAAGAAATCAAATGAGTTTTCTCCTTTTCATTTAGTGTTTACATTAACAAATAATGGATAGATCTAGGATTCATGGCTGAAAACCACAATAAAATTGAAATAAGCTAGATTTTGGAGGAAAAGAGGAACATCGACTACCACTTTTTTCAGGCATGAAAAAAACATACAATATGAAGGATAACAAAAGGATGTCAGGTCGACCTTCATTACATTGCAAGTTGGATGATAGACCTACCTCATTTCCATCTATTCCAAGCTTGAAATCCCCTAATGTTGCAAGAAAACTAGTTCACAAACACATTGTTTGAGATCAAGGTATTTCACAAAGGTCAAATCTCACACGTAAAGGATCAAACACTCAAATTCAAATGGAGGGGGGTAAATGTTGAGCATATAACTATTGATCCACCTTCATTGATCAACAATTGTATATACACGCTCATCTTTATTCTTTTTCCTTTGATTTTTAAATTTCCTTACTTAGTTTTTTTTGTTTTGTTTTCAAATCTAAGTTGCGGGTCACACTACCATCGAATTCTTAGGTTTCCATACCTGTAAAACCGTGTACTTATACTTAGTCTCTTTTCCTTCTTTCATAATTTCCAACACTTAGTAATTTTTTCGAGTGATGCAGGAGTACAACATGTCTTAGACCCACATGTCCCTAGGTCCACAAACTCGCAATCGTGGTACCGTAAATTTGCACCTCTTTTTCCACATTCTCCAAAATGGTTGTTTTACCTTTTTCATACTTATCCATTTCTCGAAATGTAGATGTGGGCCAACTTCCTATTCCACTTACCCCTTCTTGTTTCCCGCATTCCCGTAGACCCGCAGTCTCATCTTTTACAAAATGACTCTCCACTTTCACGACCCACAAAATGACCCTGTCCCATACTTAGCCATTTCTCTCATTGCAGATGTGGGAGTAAGCCCCTTTCACATTTCTCCATTCCCCATGTTTTGTTTCCTGCACTAGCAATCCCACATTCTACATAATGCACTTTCTAATCCTCATTTCACTCTTCCATAATTAACCATTTTATATCTTCCATGACATCACATCACTAGTTCCCATCACATTTATTTCCTCCACATTAGCCACCACTTGTGTGAAGAAAATGTCATTATTATAGTGGCGAAGATTTCGTAAACCTTGAAATAAATTCAAAAATATTGTTATGCAATCCAACTTTGAAATAAGAACTATGATGATTAACCATTAGAGAAATACATGGTAAATTAAATAAGAACTAATATGCCAAGCTGTAAATATCGACAGTAGCACCCACTATTTCCAAGGCTAGAAAAATAGTGTAAATAATGTCAAGTAAGAGAAGGGAATTGTATTATGGGGATACACTACATATGCTCAAAAAAAAAGATCAAGAGTTCCTGTCATCACGAGCTTACAAGTACTATAAGGCTCTCCCTCCTATTGAGTAAAATACGGACTAGGTCTGGACCTCAAGGATAGCCCTTGCTAGTTGTGTTCCAAAAGTAACATATTTTAGAGAGCACGTTCAATGTTGTGTAGATAAATTCAATTCAGATAAGAGAATAATATAGCTACAAGGACAAAAACCCATTTCCTTATCTCCTTCAGTATTTCCCATAATTCTATAGCTCCTGATGCCCACCATGCAATTCAGAGGTGAAGAAGCTCATGCGTTTCTCAAGCAACACCAAGGGGCAGTGATAGGAAAAGAGGACCATGGAGCAATAAAATAAGACAAACGCATAAATAGAGACACATATATGCATGTTTCATCGAATGTGGGCTAAGTCCACCAGAGAAATCGCCAGGTCCTTCCTTTTTATTATCCAACAAAATGAAGGAATAAAACCTACAACAGGTCCTTCCTTTTTATTATCCAACAAAATGAAGGAATAAAACCTACAACATGTTGGACCTAGTATTATGGGGTAGGAATTGATGACAAAGATGACCAATATGGTCAATGTTGGGAATGGATTTGTTGGAATTGATACAAAAGAATCAATTAGATGTTAATAAGTCTGGTATAAAATTCTCAACAAGAAAAGTCTCGACTAGTCAAACCCTAAGTCAAGTCCAAACAATTAAATGCATCAAGAAGACTATCTAAATGAAAGGAGAAAAGATCAAGGTTAAGTTTTTCATTAAAATGCAATAGATATCAAGAAGTCTGGTATAAACATCTCAACACGAAGTTGAATTTGAAGAAGTTGAAAAAGTCTAAAGTCGAAGTCAAAGAAATCAGGAGTCAAAATCGAAGGTTGAAATCGAAGAGGTTGAAGAAGTTGAAGGTAGAAGTCAGATAAGTAGAAAAAGTTGAAGGTGGAAGTCAGATAAGTAGAAGAATTCGAAATAGAAAAAGTTGAATATCGAACCCGAAGTTGAAGTTGAAACCAAAGCAAGTTAGAACAACCAAAGTCAAATTACACAAGGCAGTTTTCTTCTTAGTCAATTCAGTCCAAAAAAGAAGTAACCGGGTGAAATCACAGAGGCAGGTAACACTTTCATGACAATCTGGTCTACAAAATTCCGAAAAACATTTTTTCATGACAATCTGGTCTACAAAATTCCGAAAAACATTTTTTCGGCCGAAATAATAGTATTTTTTGGTTGAAAGGTGGAATGTCAAATCGAACGGTACAGTGATGGTATCCTTGATTTCCGTGTTAATATTTAGTCGGACATATTTTTTCCAACCGACAATATACTTTTGTCCAAAAGATATTTCGACCAAAACATCTTTTGGCCGAAATATCTTTCGACCAAAACATCTTTCAGCCGAAACATCTTTCGACCAAAAGAAAGTTTATATATCAACCACACTTCAATGTTCAAACACTTTTCTAACCTTTTAGTGTTTGTGAGATTTCATGAGTGTTGGCGCGTTGTGAGCATTTGTGAGTGTTTGTGAGTGCTTGTGAGTGCTTGTGAGCATTGGCGAGCATTCTTGTGGGTGTTTCTGTGGGCGGTTGGGTATTTGGCGGGTCGAGCTTCAGGTGAGTGTTCGTGAGTGTTTGCAGGCATTCGACGAGCTGAGGTAAGTAACTGTAAATTTATTTTTTTAATGTTAATTTTAATCTGTAGA
>CBVK0100189409.1:0-13945 GCA_900067695.1 Picea abies | reverse complement strand
AAAGAGCATCAACAACCACATTTTCTTTTCCCTTCTTGTAAATGATCTCATAATCATATCTAAATAGCTTGGTGACCCATTTTTGTTGCTTTGGAGAGGAAATTCGTTGTTCCAAAAAATGCTTGAGGCTCTGATGATCTATTTTAATTTGGAAGCATTGTCCCAATATATAAGGATGTTAAATATCCCAGGAATGCATAATAGACAAAATTTCCTTTTCATAGATTGATTAGCCCAAATGTCTCTCTGAAATTTATTTTCTAGTGAAGGCCACCAACCATCCTTCTTGCATGATAACTGCTCCAATTCCTTTCCCAGAAGCATCACATTCTAGGAAAAAAGTCTTCTTGAAGTCAGGAAGGTCTAGGATAGGAGTTCTTCACATATCCTCTTTCAAAGCATGGAAGGATTGATTAGTTTCTAGAGTCCAATTGAAAACATTGTTTTTAAGAAGAGTAGTGAGAGGTGTTGCAATGTTGCCATAATTCTTAACAAATTTGCAATAATAGCTCATTAAACCCAGAAAACCATGTAATATCTTGAGATTGTTTTGGCAAGGTCTATCTTGCATAGCCTCAATTTTCTTATGATCCACCCTTACACCATCCTTTCCAACAATATGACCCAAATACTCCACTTCAATGGCACCAAAGGAAGATTTATATTGTTTGAGGAAAAGTTGGTGTTGAGAAAGGAGATGGAGAACTTGATCCACATGGGTAAGATGGGATATATATGTTTTACTATAGATGAGAATATCATCAAACAAAACTAAGACAAAATGACGGAGAAAAGGAAGGAATAAATGATTCACAAGAATTTGGAAAGTGGAGGGGGAATTACATAGGGCAAAGGGAATGACCAATAACTCACAGTGGCCCTCATGAGTTAGAAATTTCATATTGGGAATGTCATCATATTTCATACGTATCTAGTGGTAGCCAGAACGAAGATCAAGTTTAGTAAAGTGTTGAGCACCACTCAATTCATCCAATATATCATCAATGATAGGAATGGGAAAATTTTCTTTCATGGTGAGTTTGTTGAGAGAACGAAAGTTGGGACACATGCGACACATGCCTTATTTCTTGAGTACCATGACCACACGAGAATAATAAGGGATAGTACTATGGTGGATGACACCCATGTCGAGAAATTATTGACATTGTTTCTCAATTTCATTCTTTTGGGAAAAGGGATGATGATACAGGCGAATATTGGGAGGAAGAATAAATGGAACTAGAGGAATGGAATGATCATGAACACCATGGGAAGGGGGGAGGCCATGGGGAATGGAAAAAATAGTTTGGTGTTTGGAGAGTACATATTAGAGGTTAGTATGCACATATGGTGTCTCAACTGCTTGGATGGAATGGATTTGTGAAATAATGCTTGAATTCCCTTTTTTGAGGAGTGTTTCCATTCGATGGGAACTAATGATATCAGGGGAGCCTGCTGTGATGCATTGGAACTTATATTGTTGGTCGTACTATTGAAATTGCATGTTTAATTCCTTAAAATCCATGAGGATGGGACTGAGAGTGCATAACCATTACTCACTTAGAAAAATGTCACAACCACTCATGTCAATAGAAAACATATGATATTTCAGGTTTTACTGGCCAATTTGGAGACAAACATTTTCACAACGACCCCCACATTTCATGGAACCTCCATTGGAAATCATGATTTGAAAATTGTTGAATACATGGATATAGCAATTGGTTTCTTGAGAAATGAGACGATGAATAAAATTATGAGTGCTACCACTATCAATTAGGATGATGAACTTTTGATTTTTAATGTAGCCAATTAGCTTGAGGGTTTCAGAAGTAGAGAAGCTAGTGAATGCATTCAATGAAATGACCATTTCAACTTATGGTGGATCAGATGGCACAATGAGAGAAGTTTTCTCGGGTATATCTTCCATAGGAGAAGCACCAACCTCTTCATAAACAACATCCTCAGAGATGGCCATAAACAAATTATGTTTCTTAAAATTATGCCCCGGAAAATATTTTTCGTCACAATTATAGCAAAGACCCTTGAGTTGGAATTCAAACATTTCTGCCCAGGATAATTTTTGGATCTTGAGAGTGGTGGGATGAGGGGAAAGAGTATAAGGATGACATAAATGAGGGAAAGAAGGTTTGAAGTGTTTGGAAAAAAAACCTATTGTTCTTCCTTGGCATGTTGAGTAGCTTCCAACCAAGTCTGGGGGCCAGTCATGAGGACTTGGGCTCGGATTAGATCCTTGAGGCCACTAATAAAGAATTTTCGAAAAAAACCGTATCAGACAGGCCCTCCGTTTTGAAATATAATTTCTCAAATGCAACAATAAAATATTCCATGGTACCTGATTGTTTTAATTTGTTCAAATGACCCAGGGAGTGTGCGTTAGTGTCAAAGCGTTCATAAAGTTCAACCAAAGATTGTGTCCAAGCCACATATCCTTGTCGTGATTTTAGACACTATTGCTACCATTTCCAAAGTTCATGATCCAATTAGAGGACATGGTAATGAAGTTTGACCAAGTAATGAGAAGTAATCTTCCATTTGTGTGACCCAACCAGTGGGATCCAAGCCATCAAACTTGTTCACCTCCACTTATGGAAGATTCAAATCATGATGAAAGGGTTGGACTAAAACTTCTAGGAATTGGAGGAAGTTGTACCTTTGAGGTTAGAAGGTTGGTCAGATGAGGAATGGATTCCAGGAATTGACAGTTTTTCCTGTACCTTGGTAATAAATGAGTCAACATAAGAATCAATGTGGGATGCAAGATGGATGGAAATGTGGTAATTGATGTCCTTCTTCAGTTCCTCTTTCATGCAGTTCATTTTGGATTCTATGGGGGTAGTGATGTGTTTTTCAAGGTCTTGGTTGTGAGTGTTTTCCATGGTGAGGGGAAAACATAGGAAGAGGTGGGAAAGAAAGGCATCTGAAAAGGATAGGTGGGTCCACAAAAAAACAAGGATGAAAAATGATAGGTATCATTGTGATTAGGATGAAAATAGGAGTCTAATGGAATAGGTCCCAAGTAGAGGTGTTGAGAAGGGGGTCGGGACCACAGGAAGAAAAGGATGAAAAATAATAATCATCACTGTGATCAGGATGAAAGGAGGATTCCAATGGGATAGGTCTCAAATAAGGGTG
This sequence comes from Picea abies, assembly GCA_900067695.1. Lineage (NCBI taxonomy): Eukaryota > Viridiplantae > Streptophyta > Pinopsida > Pinales > Pinaceae > Picea > Picea abies. The sequence continues at coordinate 10,789 of CBVK0100189409.1, read as the reverse complement.
CGATAAATCCCCAATTTTTTTTTACTATGTTATACTCCAATTTGAATAATACTGAAGTGTCGAAATACCCAAATTCTTAATAGAAAAAATATGTAGTAAAATATCGGAGGCAAGGTAAGGTTGCGCAACAAAAAATCTTGTTTGTTCTTTGTTTGCTATTTTTTCATCCAAAGGTTTAGGGTTTTGTTAGGGTTTATATAGACAAGGTTTTCCCCTGTGCTATATATCTCTTATATATGTGCGAGGTCGAATAGTAGTACTCATCCCAATATCTCAGGGCACCAACTAAGGAGGCTAGACCATACCCTTAGTCGTACTACCCGATTACCCATGTACTAGAGAGTATCTTCCATGCATTGTTCTCCGTGGCACTATAGTAGTTAGGCGACCGATTGGTTTATTTATGGATGAATTCAGGAGATCATGTCAATCTGTACACATGTGTTTTTTGATGTGCTACCACTCGAAGGGTAGGAAACATGATAAGTTTTTTCTTGAGAATTATTTTAATAGAGCATTTCTCTATTGGAGGTTGCCTCCTCAAAGACGAAAGTGAACATTGTTTCCTATCAATAAAGGTATTATTTTGGTGTTGTGGTTTCATATATTGTGTTGTTTCATTGTTATTCTCTCCAATATTTCTATTTTTTTTTTATTATAATAGATATGGTACCTTACAAGTGGTATTAGAGCACTTTCCTTTGAAGGAATTGTGGGTTATTTTTTTTCAGGGTAGAGATGTGTTCCGACATCTTAAAACTACATAGACTTGTCATTCAATGCATAAACCTGTGATCAGGGAAGAATACACGTAGGAACTGCAAGTGGTTCTTAAGCACACATTGTTGGCCACCCTTGTAACCCATGTTGATACCCCTTCGAGTGGTAGCGCTACCACTCGAAGGGGTACCAACATGGGTTACAAGGGCAGACAACAATGTGTGCTTAAGAACCACTTGTTGTTACTACGTGTATGCTTCCCCAATCACATATTTATTCAATGAATGATAGATCTCTGTAGTTTTAAGATGTCGGAACACGTCTCTACCCTGAAAAAACATAACCCACAATTCCTTCCAAGGAAAGTGCTCTGATACCACTTGTAAGGTATCATATCTATTATAATAGTAGAAAATAAAAATATTGGAGAGAAAAACAATGAAACAACACAATATGAAACCACAACACCAAAATAATACCTTTATTGATAGGAAACAATGTTCACTTTCCTCTTTGAGGGGGAAACCTCCAATAGAGCAACTCTCTATTAAAATAATTCTCAAGAATTTTTTTATCATGTCTCCTACTCTTCTTTATACTAATTCTATATTCTAAAGATCATTCTAGAGGAATATCCTTCTCTAAGTGGAAGCTTCTATTAGGTATTCTTACATTGACTTATTCCAGTTTATTAAATAGGTCTTATTAACTAATGCCAACATTTATTACATGGAAATATATTATTCTATCTACGTGAGGGATTAAGGAGGTTAGGTCCCTAACAAATTTACATAAAATATATGAAGGGGATGACAAGGTCAAGAAGGAAAAATTACAAACCCATAGAGGGAAATTTGAGACCCTTAAGATAAATGAAGAAGAGAGTATTGCAACCTATTTTCTTCATGTGGATGATATTGTCAACATTATCATAGGATCGAGTGAAGATATTAAAGAAACCATCATTGTGAAAAAAGTGAGTAGATCACTTCCCTCAATATTCAATCCCAATATATATGCCATTGAATAATTAAAGGAACTAGAAAATATAACAATGGATGAGTTGCACAGAATCCTCACTACATATGAAATGAGGATAGAATGGGATAAGATAAAAAATATATCAAAGAAGGAAACAATCTTCAAGGAATCAAAGAAGATAAATGCATAAGAATAAAATACAAGTGACAACTCAGATAGTGAATCAGATGCAGAAGAAGCTAACTTTGTCAGAAATCTCAAGAGGGGGACTTGAAAATACAAAGGTAAAATTCCCTTCAAATGCTTCAATTATGGAGAAGTAGGAATCTTTGCTACTAAATTTCCATATGCAAATAATAGGAATAAAAATGTAAAAGAAAACTCTTGTTTGAAACGGTACAAGAAGGGTAAGACTCAAAAGAGGAGAAATTTCTATAGACAAAAGAAGAATCTATATAACAATGAAGATAACATCTTGTTCGATGATAGTGATAGTGAAACAAAAGAAATTTTATTTATGTGTCTAGAAAAACTTATTGATGTCCTATAAAATGAAAATGCATACTTAACAAAAGAGACAATCTCGAGATTGATGCAGAATTAAATCTTGAAGGAGAGCTCATATGTGCTCTAAATGAAATAGAGAGACCGAGGAACAAGAAATGGATACAAAAGAAGTAATTGTAAAAGAGTAGAAAATGATGTTCGGTATAAATGAAAGTTCTGATGAAACTGAAAAAATCATCATCAACTTAAAATATCAAGTAGAAGAGTCAAAGAGAGTTGAAGAAGTCCTAAAATCCTAGTTAAAATAAAAAGAAGATGTCTACAACAGTCTCGAATTTGAAATAGTCTGTCTAAGAAAGGAGTTGGAAATATCACATACCAACATGAAATTTGAAAAGATATCTACAACCTTGAATGAAATCCTAAACTATCAAAGATCACCATTTGAAAAGTTTTTTCTTGGTTACAATGAAAATAAGGAAGTTGCTAATGAAGAAGCCTCAACATCTTGAAAATAGTCAAGTGAAGAAAGGACCAAGAGTTATGTTGATATACTCAAAAACTCTATCAAGGTTCAAGACAATAGGAAGGAAGAGCAATATGTTCCATAGAAGACAAATCTTCCTCGCAAGGACATAATTAGGAAGACTCTCCCATCAAGATCAAAACACACAATCAGGTACCAAAATTATTTCTTTGTCTGTTGTTATTCTTGCAATGGTTTTGGTCATAAACCAATAGATTGTAGAACAAATATAAGAGGCAGATACATGAGGGACAACAACAAAGACATCGGTGGATTCTCAAGGAGAAATAGAAATTACAACTTTTTTTCCCCTTTGTTGAAATATAACATCATATGTTATAACTACAATAATTATGAGCATATAGAAAAAATTTGCATAACTAATTTTAGAAAAAATTAGAAAGAGGAAGCCCCAACAATCACGGAAAGAAATCCAGAACAAATGGAACAAAAAAAAAAATCCATGTTCATTCATGTTGCATTGTGTACACAAAATAATAAGGATAAGTGGTATAATGGAAGTGGGTGCTCTAGTCACATGATAGGATATAGAAAAAAGTTTATCATCTTGAAGAAGAATGAAGGAAATGTTACCTTTGGAGACAATGAAATTTCAAAGATAGTTGTAAAGGGAACTCTCAGTATTGACAATGGAAGAGCTAAGGTTGAAAAGGTTCTGTGTGTTGAAAAATTGAAGCATAATCTTCTTAGTGTAAGTAAAATGTGTGACCAAGGACACACTCTTACGTTTGACTCCAAAGAATGTGAGATCAAAAAAGTAAATTCAGGAAAGATGGTTGCAAAAGCAATCAGAACCCCAAACAATATATACATTCTTGATGAAATTAATGGAGAAAAATGATTTCATGGGGAAGATAGATGAAAGTTGGTTGTGGCATAAAGGAATGGGTCATATGAACTTTGACGACTTGGTAAAAATTAGTACCAAACAAGCAGTAAGAGATATGACAAATATGACAAAACCCTCAAACATTGTCTACAAGTAGTTTCAACATGGAAAACAATCAAGGGTGAGCTTCAAGACAAAATAATATACAACATCCCAGCCATTGGAAATTGTGCATACAGATCTCTATGGACCTACAAGAATAAAATTATTACAAGGAGAAAGTTATTTTATCTTGCTCATTCATGCTTATACAAGAATGAATTGGGTTACCTTTCTTAAAAATAAATATGAGGCATTTGAAAATTTTAAATCCTTCAAATATTTAGTTGATAATGAGACTAATATGAAAATAAAATGTTTAATTTCATATAATGGATGTGAATTTACAACCAATGAATTTGAATAATTATATAATGGATGTGAATTTACAACCAATGAATTTGAATAATTATGTGAAGTTGATGGAATAAAAAGATAACATTCAGCTGTAAGAACTACTCAAAAAAAGGAGTGGTTAAAAGAAAAAACATACATGTACAAGATATTGCTAGGACAATGTTGAATGAAGTAGGATTATCAGATAGTTTTGGAGAGAAGCGGTTTATACTATTGCTTTCATTCTAAACAAAGGGAAAATCAGAGTTAACAGTGACAAGACACCCTATGAATTATGGAAAGGTCGACTAGCATCCGTTAAACACTTAAGTATATTTGGGAGAAATTGTTACATCAAACGAGATGATGAGGATACAATAAAGTTTGACTCAAGATTAGATGAAGGAATTTTTCTTGGTTATTCATCAAGAAGAAAAGCCTATAGATGTTACAACAAAATACTACAAAAAATTGTTGAAAGCATAAATGTCAAAATAGATGAAGAAATACCACACAATAGACAACTAGAAGAAGAAGAAATAGATTACAACAAAGAAGAAGAAGAAGAAACAATATGACAAGATACACAAACACGATCAAGGTTTGTGCAGAAAAATCATCCAGAAAATCTAACTCTTGATGATCAAAATGTGAAGACTCGGACTAGGAAAAAATTGGAAGTAGTTATGAACAGGTAAATCTCTATTGGTTGTCAAAAATAGAGCCTAAATGTTTTGCAAAATCCATTAGTGATCAACATTGGGAAAATTCTATGGAGGAAGAGTTAAACCATATTGAGAAAAAGAAGACATGTGAACTTGTCCCAAGACCCAAATACAAGAATGTGATTGGTACAAAGTGGGTATCCAGAAACAAGATGAATGAAGAATAAAAAGTGGTAAGAAATAAAGAAAGACTGATGTGTAAAGGGTTTGATCAAGTATGCGACAATGAATTTGAATAAACCTTATCCTATTGCAAGATTATAATTCATTAGAATGTTTTTATCATTTGCAAGATTTAAGAACTTCAAAGTATATCATAAGGATGTAAAGCCATCATTATTGAATGGAGATTTAGATGAAGAAGTGTACATTGAACAACCTAAAGAACTCGCAATATCATATAATGAATACTATGTTGGCAAATTGAAGAAACCACTTTATGGATAAAGCAAGCTGCCAGAGCATGCTATTCAAGACTTGATAAGTAATTACAACAATAAGGTTTTAGAAGAGGAACAATAGATAACAATCTCTATATAAAAATAATCCATGAATATATTTTGATTATTGTGGTATATGTCGATGATATCATTTTTGGAAGTAATGTTGATCAAATGAAAAAAATGTTTGTTGAATAAATGCAAAAAGAATTTGAGATATCCATGCTTGGTGAATTGTCATTATTTCTAGGAATAAAGATTACTCAAACCAACAAAGGTATATTCATTTATCACACCAAATATATCAAATATATGTTGAAGAAGTTTGAAATGGAATACTATAAACCTATCAACACACCCATGGTCACTGGTTGTAAGCTAAGTAAAGAACATGAATCAAATGAATCAAATCAAACTTTGTACAAATAAATGATAGGAAACCTCTAGTATGTGACATATTCAATACCAAATATTATGCAGACAATAGAGTTAGTTCAAATATTTCAAACTACACAAAAGGAAACACATGTGAAAACACTCAAAATAATATTCAAATATATGAAAGGAACACTGGACTTTGGTTTATGGTATCCCATAGAAAAAGACTTTTCTCTGGAAGTTTACATAGATGCAGATTGGGTAGGTAGTATGGATGATAGAAAAAACACTAGTAGTCAAGCATTCTTTTTGGGCAACCGTATAATATCTTGGTTCAACAAAAATAAATCCTCAATCTCTTTATCCACAATATAAGCAAAATACATTGCAACAATAGCATGTTTCACAAAAGTGCTATGGATGAAGAAAAAATTACAGGATGTAAAGGTAGAGTATGATCATCCCATATCCATTATATGTGACAATACCAGTGCAATAAACATTTCAAAGAACCCAGTCATGCATTCAGAGAAAAAACACATTCCAATCAAATATAACTTCTTAAGAGAGAAATTCATAGAACAAATTGTCACGATGGAATATATTGGCACAAAGGAATAGGTTGCTAATATCTTTACAAAACCTCTTTCTAGAGAAGCATTTGAGTATCTCATATAGAAACTAGGGGTGGTACCTATGCCATCCAATCACTAAATAACTACATGAGGAGCACAATATTAGGGGGAGCTACAAAAATACATGAGGGTTGCTAGTTGTAGAGAAGAAAATGAAGAGTATAGTGTAAGGAGGAGAAAATCCCTTTGATATTGATGTCATAGGGGGAGTGGAAAAATACAAAGGGAGACTTTCAAATGGGGAGTTTGTTGGAAAATTGTTGTCATTGATGTCAAAGAAAGGGGGAGACTACTAAGACCAAAGATAATTGGACCAACCCTACATAGGAAGAAGAGAATACCCCTATGCATTGATGATCCTCTATGTGAAAAGATGACTATGCGAAAAGATGACTATGTGAAAAGATGAATCAAGAAATGCATGAATTATGGGTATATGAATAGTAGGATTAGATGTCTTTGTGTGATGATTGAGTTTCAGAGAGGTTGTTGCGATGGTCAAGTCATACAAATTGAGTAAAGAATGATGGATGAAATATGCCACATTCATGAATAAATTTGATTTTGAAGGGTTTATAATGAAAGGATTGTTTCACATAGTTAGAATGAAAACAAACAAGCCACATAACCCTGCACATGGAGTTACCTTTTAGTCATGAGGTCCACCATGTTGGATATCATGAAATTAGAGTGAAAGTGAGGTGTTGAAGGCTCGAGGGCTTGATACCCTTGTAGCCCAATGGTCCTGGTGTGCCAGTGGTCCGATATCAACATATTATATATCAGAGGATTGTTATAGTGTTAAACTATCAAGGGACCAATGGCCCTATACTTGGTGGGTCGGTAGGTTGGTGGCCACATCAATGCCATGAACTACCAAGTCGGTATGGTGGTACACGTGGAGGAAAGACCATATGCCATGAAAACACAAGCATTCACGTCTACACAAGTGGTATGGGTAGTATATTGTGTATTGGAAGAACAAAATGATTGTTAGTGTGGTGTTAAAGTTCTAGGGGGTGATATGCTAATATCCTGGTATCATGGTTCTGAAAGAAAGGTTCCATACCATCATATTGGATATCATAGAATGGAGGAGCATGGTTGAGTTGAACCTATGATAAGTTGGTGGTTGATGCCGTGACAATGCCATGACAACAAGAACATTAGAGCCATGTGGAGAGCATGTAATCTTCCATGATAATAGTGTGATATATCCCATATCGGATATCGAGTGAGTGAAGGAATAGTGTAGTGTTGTAGTCCCGAGGGCCCATTGGAAAGGTGGCTGAGTGGTCGGATACACCGATGGTAGGGCCCAACATACCAATATATCATATATCATACATGAGAGATTGTTTCAATGCAGTGTTAATAACCTGATAGCTTGGGGGTTCGATAGGCCTGGTGGTATGGATACTTGGAAAACGAGATCAACAATTGAGATCAAATAAAATACTAGATCCAATGGATATTGAACAATGGAGGTTTATGTGGTCCAATGTCCCGTGGTATGGATACTTGGAAAACGAGATCAACAATTGAGATCAAATAAAATACTAGATCCAATGGATATTGAACAATGGAGGTTTATGTGGTCCAATGTCCCAGTGGTCCCAAAACCTAGTTAAGAAAAATATATCAATGACCACGATCTATTTTGTGGTGGGTCGAACGGCTGTTGAGCGAAGAATCTTGTGTTGTGCTCTTTGGTAGTCTATGAGAAGATTGTGTGTGGAACCATAAGGGTTTGTGTCATTTTCAAACGATTCCTTGCAGCCATATTTTGTGGAAAATCAGAGGGATATGACCTCATAAGAATCCGTCGTATGTGGATAAATCAATGAGTGTATGAGATCTATAAATAAATATTCTCGAGTCATTTTTAGTGAGTGTGAGAGAATAGAAATGTGTAATTGAGGGAGTTGTTATTCATGGAGGTGGAAACTGAGGATCCGAGGTCTGAGGATTCTAGAGAATGAAAAGAAAAATAATATAATGTTTTAAGGGTGGCTAGGAGGTGCAAGGTCTAAGGAACTCCTCAAATCAATAGATTGTAAACTAGTGTAGAGTGTGGTGAAAAAAAAGATAGAGATACATACTTGTGTAAGTGAAGGCTTTGGTATTGTTAACAATTTAAGGAGATTGTTGTCTTATTCATATTGGTGCTTGAAAAAATTGCAACTGTAGGTTGGTGCCTAAATGAATTGATGATTTGGTGCTTAGTTGAGGGGACTAGTGTCTCTTGCAGGTTGTTTCCTGAAAATATAATAGTTTTAGGTGGATGCCTAGAAGAATTTATGAGTTGGTGCTCAAGTGAGGAGATTGGTGTCTCCTACAGGTGGTTCCTACAAATATTATAAAGAAACATTTTCGTGGTTTTCTCCCATTTGGATTTTCATTTTAAATAAGTATGTAGTGTGGATTGTATATATATATATATATATCATTAACAACTTATGGATGGTAAAGTAATAAATTGATAAACATTGTAAGAATAGGAAAAAAAGTCTTATATCGATTCACCCCCCACCTATCAATATAAGTAAGTGTGCCAACATTTTGTATATTGTAGCACTATTTGGTCTCTCTCCCGACACAGATTCATCCATCTCATATACTAGTCATAATAACTTCCAACAGGGTAGAACTTCTACTTGAGGGCATCCATAAAATTTTCCCATGTGGGTTCTCTCCTGAATGGAATAGATTCATACATGATGTGTTTCTCCCAGTAAAATTCCCACCAATATTTGATATAAAGAAGGGATTTAAGGAGCGTGCAGGTGATATTTTCTCCATAGAAAAGATTTTGGATAGAAAAATAACCTTCTAGTAGTTTCAACCATTTCTATAGATCATTCATATCTATATGGTCTTAAAATAAGGGGATATCAAAATTAAATTATACCTTGAAGGGCATAGTACCTTCAAAATGGTTTCCTTTCGAAGATTCCTCGATCATCATAGATAGTCATTGAAGGATCTAAGTGAAAATTTCCATCATCTCTTTCCTATATTGCATGAGGGCTTCCTCTATAAAAGTCTTGAAAGGATCTCCTACTATACCATATCTCTTTTTTGATATCGTGGGAGGTCTCTTAGGTTGGCTAGAGTAGTTGTCCCCAAGTGAAACTAGTTAAAGACCCAACTCTCTATACCCTGACCTCATCGGGGACATGCATTGAGAAATAACAAGGAGTAGAGTTCTCTCATGCCACTAATCTATATTATGTTGAGAAAGAAATGAGATACAAAAAAAATAATAGCAGGAACACAAAAATATAGTGAAACCCAACTTCTATTAATGAATAAAATAAGATAATATTATAGAACACAAATTGGCTATATTGGTGGTATCTTATCTTCGAAGAGAAAGAGATGTTGGCTCTGCTCAATCACAACAAGCATTAAATAACACACCACTGCATGCTCAAAGCACCTCCTTCACCTTGAGTATATATGAGTGAGAGGAGAATAATTCCCATAATGCATATGAGATAAATAGATCTAATTTTAAAAAATTCCATAGCCATGTAAAACACTAGGACTTCCTAGGAGGTCACCCATCCTATTACTAATCTATCCCATGTGCTCTTAAATAAATATTTATTATGAGATATGGTGCATTAATAGTATATGAATGTACATAATACCAATAGGAAATCATCACATGATGGTTGCAATTAACAAATGGATATGGAATTACATTACATTTCCCATCAAAAGGGTGGAAATCATGTTTTATAAAAAATGTGGGCTAAAAAATGTCAATTCGGTGAAAAAGGTGGATGGCCACCTAGGTCCACCTAGATCAAAACCACTCATGCTGACATTGTATGAAAAATTCTGAAAATTGATAATGAATCACCAAAATATCCATTCATTGGAACAAGTAAAGGGTCTATGCTACTGGTGAAGAATTTTGTCAACCATATTGAAAAGTGTGTTTTAATCAAAGGAGAAAAATAATAACCTATGGCCAACAAGATACAGACTTCACCACAGAGTATACCCCTAAGAAATTTATGTTTCAACATGAAAACAAAATGTAGGTCAAAGAGGCATTTCGAAAACCAACCCTTGGGGGAGATCAAGTCCCTAAGACCTAGCTAGCAAAGTTGTGAGACATATTTATGGTAAACCACATGTAACAACCCTTACTAGTGAAAGTACCCTTATGAATATGGGCACCCTATAGAGGAACTAAAACAAAGGTTCAATGTCTTCCTCAAGTACCACAAGTACTTCCCACCCACAATCACCTATGTAGATTCCCTAGGAATGGCCATTAAGGTTACAACTTTGCAATTGGTGACTAACAGAACAATCATGGGCTCGAAAAACATGTATGGGCATGGAAACTAATTCCACAACTCTGATAAGTGATTCCATCTAGAGGTCCTTGCACTTCTAAAACCCTCATATACATATTAGTCAAGATACGCCAAAACAAGTAGAGAGGTGATATCACCCTACTTTCTCTAGTGTGACCTCATTCTTTACTCTTTTGAGAGAGGATCTGTAAGTTTTAAACCTGCCAATTAAAGCAATGCATATAGATTCTTAAGAAAAATAGAAATTAATCAATG
>CBVK0100189408.1:0-13945 GCA_900067695.1 Picea abies | reverse complement strand
CCCGACACGACATATACAACATTGGTCTCAAGCCCTAGGTTCAACCTAAGAACAAGGTGCTCCTTCAATAATGCAATAAATGGTGATGTATGCCATGTATCCATGCCTCCAAATACATGTCAAATGTGCCCAAATGGAACGTCATGGTGAGATATACCTCCAAAAAAGCCCCCATCAAGCCAACAATACTTCTACACCTTTGTTCTTTCCCCAAATAATGAATGGAATGATGCCCTGGCAAGATATAACAAGGTGCATAGCCTCCAAGTTTCTCCCCACTACCTGTAAATGTCACTAAACTCCCACTGATTCCCATTGTGTTGGTGAGAGAAAGATGCCAATGAAAATGCAAAATATACCATGTATTTTCAAGGAGTAATAAACGACATGATCTATGTAGATCAGCATGGCATAAGCTACATAGGTCAAGTAGACATATACCTTGTGCACATTGAAGGCATGATATATGTAGATCTGCACAACATAAGCTATATAGGTCTTCAAGTTGCATGCTATACGGGCCCATAATTTGTAACTATATTTATGCAAACACGCCTATATGAATATGTCTATTTGTTTATATGGCCAAGATGAATATGTCTATTTGTCTACATGGCCAAGATGAATATGTCTATTGGTCTGTCCATCTCACACACACATGGCATGTACACATATCAAATAATTACTTTTTTTTGGAAACGCTCCGTAGAGCAACTTACAAGTCTCCTTTAGTTACGTTGTTGCACTATGGGGGCATTCCTATGCTGGCAAAATCACCCATGACTTGTGGCATTCCTATGTTGACAAAATCATCCATGACTTGCACTTGGGAACATCCACACCCACCTGGGTTTTTGAACCTAGGTCTCCACGTTAATACAAGCTTGATCACCCTTGCTGCTTGCCATTAGACCACACACCATTGGATCACATATCAAATAATTGCCATTAGACCACACACCATTGGATCACGTATCAAATAATTGACTCGATATCCTACTTAATGCATCTATAATCACGATGTGTACTTAATGCATCTATAATCATGATATGTTAAAGGTGTTTGTGTAGCAAGCATATGTGAAGCATCTGCAGGCTCATGTCATGCGGGCCCAGATTGATTATGCCTTCTAAGCATACGTGGTATGTGAGCCCACACTGGTTGTGCCCTGTAAGCTTACGAGATGACATCATATAAGAAGGAGAGAGGTGGGCTGGATAAACTACTAGATGTTAAGTATGTGTGTCTATATATTATAAGATAGACATATATCTTTGCAAATTCGTCCTATGCCAAGTATATTAGAAACTTTATCCACTAAGGGTGTGTGGTTGCTAGCTCCATTGTGAAGTGTGTGTTTTCCAATTGATCTGCACACGATAGATTCCAGTTTCCCAAATTGTTAATCCACCCACAAGCTCTCCCCACTTTCATATGACTCCATGAGAATAGAACCAATGACCTCTCAAGCCTATGCAACAATATTTGCCCAATAATGGAACACAAGCAATGGTCCAATGATGCTCTTCCTGGTAAGGAGCTTTACATTAATTCTGAAACGCAACTACTAAAAGAGGAAAGAAAAACTACGACTCACCTTTATCTCCTCAATGCTCAAGTTGGTCTTCTTGTTCTGGGAAGCAACTCCACCTCCACATGCGTTGTTCCCTGCAATGAAAACACTCAGAAGCGCCATTTTCTGCAAAACTGTTCTTCTTCCAAGCTTCCCAGCTCCGGGGATGGCTCCTGTGCCTGCACATCGGAAATTAATTAAAAAACCGGTACAGATATATTCACAGAAGAACCCATCTGAATACCCCCAATAATGAATAAAAGCAGCGAGTTTATCTCACAATTCTTCTGGATTCCAACTATTCTCGAGGCCCGCGCAGGATATAGCCGCTTTCTTTTGGCCAAAAAGCATTTGGAATGGAAATGTGCCATGCATTGTGTGTGAAGACAGGATGCCATTGGAAATATTTTTTGCACCAGATTATCATTCCCCCGGTGAATCGTTCTATTAATTTTCAAACCATGGCTTCTCGAATTTCATAGCTTCGATTTGCAATAGATTCCTTTCAAAAAAAAACATTTGATTGAGGCTTAGAACAGCCATAAGATTGAAAAGTCCTATCATGTATTTCTTTCAACACGCCAAAGTAAAATAAAGAACTCTGTTATAAACCTACTGGGCTTATCTAAATTTTACTCTGAGTTCCATGCCCAAGCGCTGTTCTTTCATCGTCACACGTGGTTTAAAAAAGTTAATGATGCAAGTATCTTGGAACACCTGGCTTGATATATTGATGAAAGGTTCACGTGGTGTTGCTTCATCATCTTTATATATAAAAGGATAAAAGATTAATGGCATGGGCATGTTGTTAAACAAGAGCTGAATAGCAGCTTAGTCCATGCAGGGAAAGTTTGGAAATAGATAATAAATAATATGACTAATGTACAAATAACAATGCTCTTTGCAAGTTTGGAAATATATGATAAATACTTTAACTAAATATACATGTAACAAGTGTTCTTTGCAACTATTCAAGATGTATATAAGATGTGGGCAGGTGCCAATTACCATCTGGTCCGTGTGCGCGAGACTTGTGCTTGTGGTCACCGTCACATATTATAGATGTCATAATTTTTAATCTTATACATTTCATGGTCTTTACATCGGTAAACCGCATCCAATATTTCAGAGGGATTTCAATTGTGCATCATTATTGAATAATTTTGAAAGAATTTGCAAGTTGAAGACTTGCTTATATATATTATTATATTATTATATTGTGAATCAAGTGCTAGAGGAATTTTATCTTGTAAACATATAATTTTTCATTAGCATCGTTGATTCATGATTCTCTTCAATCACAAGAAGCCACACATAAACACACCATTTTATTTATTAATATTTTAAAAAATACAATAAGTTTGAAATGTTTATCTTTCATTTTTTAAAAATCATAAATACTTCATAAATAAAGAAAGAAAAGAAAGAAATAATTTTTAACGTCCACGAGGCTAAAAATAGCCTATGGGACAGATTGTTTTTCCATATGTCTTTTGTATTCGGCCCTTTTCCTGTGAAGTTTTAGTGATAGGCTAATAACAATAGCCTCTTGTAGAACCTGGAATCTTCCATCCCTACTCAGAAAAAGAGGAGGAGATCCAATTCCCGAACCACCAAGATTGGGCGATTGATGGTATTAGTAGATGTTTCCTTAGTTTACAGTGACCATATCCTCACAATAATCATTGAGCCCAACTCCAAGTTTAATTGGAAAAAATAGACATGAAAAACTATCAAGTGAAAAACAAATTTAGAAAATTAAAAAACAAACTTAACATTAATTTGCATTTTTTTAATAAAACAAAATCATTATCTATTTCTCAACAAATTTAAAATTATCTATTTTTTCTTATATTTAATATTAAATTAAATGATAAGTTAATCTCTTTGTTCTTAAAGAATTCCATCAATAACTTTTTAGAAACATGGAAGTCCACCAATACGTTTGTAAAAGCATTAAATTGTATAGTTTTTCATATTAACATTGCTCAGATGCACATCACCTTAAACCAATTATTATTTTAATAAAACAAACATGTTATGGAAATTAAACAACATTTGTTTCCCGGTAAAAGCTTACAAAACCTATCATGTCATGAAGGACGTGAGTGTAGTTGGGATACGTAGTTGGGACACTCATGGTTGTTTATCTGGCAAAGGCATTTCATGATTATATATCAATTTATATCTATATTTTCATGATTATATATCAATTTATATCTATATATTGAATGGAATGAAGGAAAGTGAAGCGCATCACTCACCATATTTCTACAATCCAGTGCACTAGTGGTTGACGGGAAATGTTTTATTTTTCTTATGTTACAGACATGCCACAACATAGCCTTCTATGTATGACATAGCTAAGAGGTTTCCTTTTGTCTATGCCACAAAGATATATTCATGTGTTTATTTGTACACCAATAACAGTCAGACGTCGAACACGTTGTGATTACAGATCATTCACGAGAATCGAGCTATGTGTTTATATGGTTCTCTTTCCCTACATCTGTCACAGAACCGCCTTAACCTACTCATGCAGTTAACATCTGTCTGGGGGTGCTTGCCCAGCTATCAAACTGAAATGATTGAGAAAAGATCTAGTAATTAAGGAGTGATGTTGGGAATTCCAACATAGTTCATACCTCGCCCAACCATATTTTCGGAAGGTTGGGCTAGCTGGAATCAACTCTAGATCAGAACCTACAGGAGTAGACACAAGAGTAAGAGCAAGATACATATCCAACTAGTCCTTATTTTTTTTTGGTTGTATAGTTGCACTTAGCTTGGGAAAGATTTCTACAAATGATTTTAAGGCAAGCCAATTCTGAACATCCAAACCTGTTTCTCTTAAGAGATGTGGGGATTAAGGCTGGCCTATCAGGATCTAGGTATAGCAGAAGTAATTTGATATACTTTTTCTTACTTCGGGTTTTTATTTTGTCTTCGTAAAATGGGTCTAGCACTTCTCATCTTTAGCCCAGCGTTGCAGTTGCAATCCTGAGAAGGCATTCTTTATCTTTTCGATGGGCATCCCTTCGAAGGGTTGGCCTTGGCTTGTATTCCTTAGATATCTTGTGTGCTTTACATGCAGCTTGTCAGCATCAGGAAAAGTATTTGAGAAAATTTAGCAATTCTTCTGTGCCCTTTCTTCCATTTTTACATCTCAGATCGGAAGGGGTTACAACACCAATTGAAGGATTGATTTTGACTAAGGGTTGATTTTAACTATGTCCCAAAAACCTACATAATACCTACCTAGTTTGAAGTGAATCAATTAAGCTTACACCGAGGTGTTCGGTCTTGACCATTGCATGTCTTCCATCTGCACCCACATGATAGCAGGAGGTAAGGGCAGGGAAGTGAACTGATCTCTTCGTGATTACCATATTCCTAATACTCAAAGATAGTTGTCCATCCAATAGTTCTTCTGAAATGTGAATGTGGGTCAAGAAGAAACTGGTTCTTACACGGACACAGATGCAGGTGAGTCTGAATCTACTGGAATGGGCATTGGGTACAGTTAGTTCACCTGGAGGATCTCCCTCCCAATTTGAAACAAATTAGGTCCCCAAGGACGAAAAACTCTATTACTTCACAGATTTTTTGATATGTCCCTCGATTCTTACTATGACGGGATGCTTAAACTCATGCTTCGAATGTTATTGTTTCCGTCTTCGTCTATGTTTTCTTACGAGATGCTAGCTGGAATGCTCCGACTCAAACTTCTTGCTTATTGGTTTGGGAACAACTATGCTTCTTCTCCTCCGTCGAAAAAAACCTGATTGTAAAAGAATTCTCGGTTCTGAACACAACTATTCTCCAGTAATGGGGTTTTGGCGGCTCACTCATTATGAATGAATTATTGTTATAAATAACTCAACTCATCATCTGGTACTTTCTCTAGCTCAACTCTAGAAGATGTCTCGTTGTGATCGGTAGGTTCATGTCTCTTTATTACACGAAGTCAGATGCCTCCTACACCTATTTTGGTGCGGCTTCAAACCTCAACAAACCGAATGGACATCGACCACTGTTTCAGAGGGCTCCTAGTGAAGGTTTCCATTATGTTTCTATCGAAAATATAGACCAATCATGTTCGTAAGTGATTGACTATTAATCTTCCTAAGAAGGACATGAGGTGATTTCAGTAGGGCATTTTACTAAAAAAAATCTCAAATATGCCTCAATTTTATAAATTATTAGAAAATTATGGCTAGCAGTGGACTGAGTGTAGCATTAGTTGTTTGACTTATCATTTTTATCCATAGAGTACTTTCATTTTGGTTTTGTGATTGAATTTGTTTGTTGGACATTCATATGAAACTAATTTGACATAACTTGACATATAGAAACACGCAATTGGTTTGTCTAAACAGATTTTCTTGAGAAAATTTCATCATGACCACAAACCATGTGATTGAAATGTTTGAATCAATGGGCTTTAGGTTCCCTAAGATTAAGGGTGTGGAAGAGATATTTCCAAATAATTTTCAATATTGGGTCTGTATTGGTCCTCCTTACCTGGTTTTGCAGGTCAATTCTCAATACAACAATAATTCTGTTGACCTTTGCGAGTGTCAACATAGGGGTATGCAAAATATTTTTCTCTATGTATTCCATCTTCAGTTATTTTTTTGTTTGTGTTCCATCTTGAGAAAACAACCTATCAATTTGAATGTTTATTTTCTTGGTAAGCTTGCAGAAGAACAAAGTAATGAACCAAATTCTTTTAGTTTAGAGAGGTTGGTACCTTTGGCTAGTTGGATTAAAAAGGAAAGGGAAGCATCAGAAGAGGATATACTTGCAATAATTGCATTAGATGTCAGTTTTCCTCATGAATTTTGTTTTCAGGTAAATTCTTACTCATGGTTATTTACCCATCCATCGTATACCTGAGGTCCTCACTGTAATTACAAATCATAAAAAATCCAATAATCCAATAACTAGCTTTATATTGTTAAATTTATGGTTGTCAATGGATTATCAGATGAATATTGGGCTAAGCTAAACCGAGATGTTTTGGTATTTCTATAAAATGGGGAATTTTGAATGACTCTCACAGTTACAATCAACACTCAGTCAACACTCTATGCTTACTAATATTATCATGGGCTCTAACAAATTGTTTCTTATGTAAATTTCACATGTATATAGCAAAGTGATCTACTTACTAATATTATCATGGGCTCTAACAAATAATTTCTTATGTAAAATTTCGCAGGTATCTAGTAATAATTTCTTATGTAAAATTTCACAGGTATCTAGTAAAGTGATTTATAATGGAAGGAAATGAATGAACGCGTACCTCAAACAACATTATCCACCAGAGCCAGATGCATTTGCAATTCCTGTAGTCGTTGTGTGAGTAGTTCATTGTTAAGTGTTCCCTTTGAGATCCAAAGAACAACATGGGCATGATGTACTTTACATACAATCTTGACAAAGAAGCTTGATAGAGAAGCATATTTCATAGTTCATTATTCCTTTTCGGAGATCCAAAGGTTGTGCAAGATGTAGTTTACAAGAAGAACTATAGTTTACAAGAAGAAAAACTAGGGGAGGTACCTGCAACTAGCTTTGCTTCTTATGATGTTGGTGAAGTTGCTTATTATGATGCTCTTATACTGTTGTTGAAGTTGCATCTCAAATTTTTGCTATTTGTTTGAAAGACAACTCATCAAAACTTGTTTATGATAAATGTTATTTTGGGAAGTAGTTAATAAGGTGGTGAGTAGATGCAAAGCGATGAATAAGTAAATAAGTAAATGCATCTCGAATTTTTGTTATTTTCTTAGAAGGAAACGCATCAAAATTTGATTACGAGGGAAGCTATTAACAAGGCGGTAAGTAGATGAGTAGATGTAAACTGGTGAATAAGTAAATGCTAGTGCAGGGAATGTTAAATGAAGTGATTACTGTGAAAAAGTAAATGCAATCATTACTCTGAAAAAGACATTACTCGAAAAAGGCGCAGTTGATGAAGAAAAATCAAGCAATCTCTTATATTTAAGTTCCTGATGCAGTATGTGTGTGATAAATTTTCTCTTATGTTTAGGAATGTTCGGGATGCAATATACATGTGATTGGAAAGAGTCAATAAATTCAACACTAGTGGATGCAATATACATGTGATTGGAAAGAGTCAATAAATTCAACACTAGTAAATAAATTCAGATGTCCAAGCTTAAACCGTCAGCAAGAACGTAAAACTTGCCAGACTGACAATGAGATTAAATGGGACGTTATATGAAATTCGAAGTATGAAACTGGATGTCCAAGCTTAAATCATCAGCAATAAAGTTGAAGAGTAAAGACTGACAATGGGATTAAATTAATCTATAAAGACTGACAATGGAATTAAATGGGAGGTTATATTTCCAAAGAAGTCGACGTCACTTAGCTGACCTTCCGCAATAAGACTTCAATTCTCTTCACCAATAGAATGATAGAAAATTTAATTTTAATATATCATAAAAATAAAGAATTTGTTTGTCTAAGTTAAAACATTGGCTTAAAAATAAAGAATTTGTTTGTCTAAGTTAAAACATTGGCTTAAAAATAAAGAATTTGTTTGTCTAAGTTAAAACATTGGCTTTTAACTAAATATTTGATAGTCAAAGCTTAAGTAATACAAGTCAACGAAGAACGGATCGCTATAGTCCTGGCCTTCGGTAGGGACTAATAATGTAGTTAAGTGTTGTAATTAAAAATTTACACTGACAAATATCATTTTTATGTGGTTTTATTTGATCACAACATGTGGATATAGGAATAGGAATAGGAGATTAATGATATGGGTACTTTTGAAGCGTCATTGTGACATTTATGTATAAAGGATAAAAAATTAATGAGGTAGGTACTTTGTAAAACATCTTAATTTGGTATATTGGTTTCGGATCTATATTCACAAAACCTTTGTGAGTATATTATTATTATTAAATAATGTAGTTTAGTGTTTTGATTAAAGATTTATAATTATAAATATTATTTTTATGTGGTTTTTTTTCATCTCAATATGTGTATATATGAATAAAATATTTATCGCATTTCTTAGTATTGTTGAGAACATAATGATATTGTGACATTTGGTTATATAAGAATAAAAGATTAATGGATGGCTACCTTCTCCAGTCCATTTCGAAAAAGTGTTGCTTCATTGTGACATCTTTATATATAGGGATAAAAAATTAATGGCGTGGGTACCTTGTCAACCACATCGATTTGGTATTTTTGTTTAGGATCCATATCCACAAACAAAAAGCTTTGAGTTCCATCGTCAAACGACATCACTTCATCATGACATCTTTGTACATAGAAATAAAGGATTAATGACATGGATACCTTTTCAAACACCTCAATTTGGTGTTTTGGTTAAGGATCCATCCCCTAGTTTGGTGTTTTAAGTTATGAAGTCAAAACATTATGGCTTGAAGATTCTTTATAAATGTCCCTTCATCTAACTTAACATAGGATATTCCTCGATACTTTTTAAAATAGATCAAGGTTTAAGATGCATCTATGATTTTTTCTTCCTAATAAAATGTATTATTTAATTATTAATAAAAACTTGGTGCATTCATGCAATACCTTTTATACAAAAAATGGGTTATCTAAATAGCTATGTAAGCACACTCTCTTTGTTATGCGTTTGTACACAACATATTATGTATGTGAACTATTTTGTTTGTAAGCTCATTAATGCCCCAATCACTAAATTAGTTGCAATTATTAATGAGTCATCATTAAGTTAGTCAGTAGGTGTTAGTTATGTGCATTACTGCTAACTCACCACTATGTTAGTGGAGAGGTGTTACTATGAGAATAGTATTAAAAGGGTCCCCCTCTCACTTGAGTCAATCCATTCTACTATTAATACAAACTTATTACTCATTTGAGTATTATTAAATGGAGTTGTCTTTCTCCATACTTTAGGATTTCCAGGTGCATTCCAAACTTGGGTGTGCAGGTGCCCCCAACCTTTGTTGTATTTATCTTGTTTATTTCAATATGTTTATTATTGTTGAAGTTGTTCCATTTTGAGCATTGGGAGGCTTCAAGTTGGTATCAAAGCAAGTTGATTCTCACTTCTATCGTGAAAAAAGAAAAAGGGGTTGCAACACTAGGGAGATTCTGAAACTTTTGAAGCATCGTGTTCAAAAACAAATTGCATATCCATATTCCACTTAGAAAAAAAAGGCAACTTGAAAAAAGAAAACACTCAAATTGGAGGTCATATGGTCGAAGATATTGCAGATTAAAAAAATATGATTTTTAGATTTTTTTGTTATGGTCGTGACTCTATTTTAGGTATTACATAGCATATAACTTTAACACATTGCCCATATTGAAGCCAAAAACAAATCTATTTGACAAAGAGGCTCTATAGTTTCAATTTGATATATTATATGGTACATTTTTTTAGTTATAATGAGTGAATTAAAAGCTTTGTGATTCATCGTACATTTTCAGCTTCAAAAACCTTAGTGAAAATGGGAAAGACATAATCAAGGTAATCTTTTATTTTTAAATAGAATATTAGCATGGCTTATTCAAAAGTAGTGGAAATATTTGTGGACATATGTAATAGATTTTGTATGGCATTTTACATAAATATTAAATA
The DNA here is from genome assembly GCA_900067695.1 of Picea abies. Classification (NCBI taxonomy): domain Eukaryota; kingdom Viridiplantae; phylum Streptophyta; class Pinopsida; order Pinales; family Pinaceae; genus Picea; species Picea abies. The sequence continues at coordinate 3,748 of CBVK0100189408.1, read as the reverse complement.
CCGTAATAAGATAAATTCATGGTTAGATATGGAATATACTTGTGAAGAATGGTATGGAAATATCTTCCAATGGTGTGAAAATTATTACTTTCATATTTTTTGTGTTGATTATACTCCCTTTTATCATGAATATCCATGTTAAGAGGATTTAAAATAAGCAAACATGATCTCCTAGCTTCTCTTTCAAGGGTCTCTTCATCTTCTTAATGAATTTCCCAGTGTGCAAAATGGTTAATCTTCTTATGAGGGGGACTTACAAAAGGATACAATCATTGAAATTGATGAAGCATGAATTGTCCAAGATGAGTGTATTTTCATGAAACATGTCAAGGACACACTAGTTGTTATAATTTCTAGTTTTGTAGAAGAGCACCATCGAGATTAACACAATGATAATGACATTGACAGGTCCTAGGATCCCATTGAACAATTCTCAAACATTACTAGTTTCAATATCTACCACAACTTGAAGACATAGGACCCGAGAAAGGAGTGAGGAAACTATCACCAAATCAGTGGGGAGTTATGTACGACTATCTCATTGGTGCAACTATAGGAGAATGACTTTATCTACCAATTGTAGTTTAATCTACTTCTTCCTTATGCTTCGAATTCCAAGCATTTTAAGAAAGAGGGGCATGTTGTGTCCCTAATGTAACCAATGACAAGAAGACTTATGTAGGTAATGCATGTTCTTATTTTATTTGTTAATCATTGAGTCCCGCAGGCTAGTAACAACCCAACATGTCAATAAAGGTATTTTTTGTATAATCGAGTTTATTTTTTATGCAAGCATTGAATAAGTGATTAGTAATAGAGTTAGAGATACCTTTGGGGACAAATCTTATTTAAAGGGGAGGGCATGTTGTGTTCCTATACACAAGATATTTTTTCAATGAATGATTTTGTTTGTAAGCTCATTAATGCCCCGTCACTAAGTTGGTTGAGATTATTAATGATTTGTTACTAAATTAGTGGGTAGGTGTTAGTCACATGCATTAATAACTCATCACTAGGTCAGTGGAGAGGTGTTACCATGAGAGTAGTATTAAAAGAGCTCTCCCCCCTCACTTACAATTAATCCATTCTACTATCAATACAAACTTATTACTCATTTGAGTATAATTAAATGGAGATGCCTTTCTCCATACTATAGGATTTGTAGGTGCAATCCAAACTTGGGTGTGCATGTGCCCCCAACCCTTTCTGTCTTTATTTTGTTTATTTCAATTTTTTGTTTATTATTGTTGAAGTTGTTCCATTTTGAGATTTGGTATGCTTCACTCTTTGGTGAACCTAATGGTCAAAACTCCTCTATATCATAATCTTAATCGTAATCATCATTAATGTAACCAAATTCAATTAGCAATAATACACATTGAGAAAACCCTAAAAAATAAGAAGCGTCATTAAGTAGCAATGGGAATCATTCTTGCAGTAGGAAGAGGTTCATCACAATCCATGGGGGTGGCCCTTAGCCATCATTAGCAAGTTTAGGGTCTTGAATAATGGCCTCTCATCCATCCTTCCATTTCTTGGGCTCAAGGAGCTTCTTGGCTTTAAAAATGTTGAGAGTCATTAAAGGGGACCTATCATTATGGTGATAGGTGGGGGAGGCCAACTTTGACATCATTATCCTCATTCCTTTCTCTCTCAAACAACTTAGCCAAGCCAATAACAGGGACTTCTCTCTAATTGTTGGGATTTCCGGTAATGAGTTGAGGGGGTCAAAGAGTGATCACGGGGTAACCTACACATGGTGCAAGACACACTTCAAAAGTACTCAAGCAGTGAGTTCACATGTGTGATATTTATTTCAACCTTTTGAATTTAGCAACATTTGGAAATTGAGATTTTACATAGAGGACATTGTCATACCAAAGAAAAACATATTTAGTTTGTTCCTTGTTTCAATTATTTTCTTCCAAATAAGATAGAGGACTTCTATCATTAGAAGTTTTCATGTTGAATTAAACTCACCAACCCAGGGGAGTTTATAACCTATTATGGAAACTTTTATGTGATATCTATAGGGAATCATTGGTTATAAAATTTAGATACCCATCTTGAAGCATACATAGGAAAGCAACAAAACCAAAAAAACTGCTTTAGGTTGTCCATTTTTTCATGAAAAGAGCATTTGGGTTGCAATTTACCTATATACATAAGTCTTTGGTCTAAGGCCAAGTCCCCAAGAATCAAGGACTAGGCAAAAAATTCCTTCTTAGGCTTCTACACATTGTGAAGCTAAAATATCCGAGTCTTTAGTTTAGACTTAAATCTCCACAACCTTTTCAATCACCCATCGAGAATGGGTCTTAGACACAACCATTTGTATTTGCAAGCTGGTCAATATTTTCTAAAGGAATTGGCTCTATTCCATTTCTAGTCCTTCATACGCCTGAATTAATTATAACTTTATTTGGAATTATCTATTTGATGTGCTCAATAAAATGTTTGTTTGGGTTTGATGGTTAAAATGTTTCCTTATGATAGAATTAAGGTATCCAATCTTGGGGTCTACTTGTCAAAAATATGCTTAATATTTTTTATGCCCCTCCCAAAGAAGTTAAGAGCCAAGAACATTGTGTTTGTGGACATAACTTTACCATCTTGAAGTAACACAATTACTATGACCCTGATGTCAGTATGTTATAGAAAATATCCACATGTACAAGCAAATTTGTGGTCGACTTGGCATTGGGCCTACAATAGTATTGAGTGAGATCTAGTATATATAGGAGTTTAATAGAGTCATTATTACACACAATGGCATATGATCGTGGTATATGGATGTATTCGGGGCTATTGCAAGTCATTTTCGTAGTATCTTAGGGTTATTGTGTAACTCATTAAGAATAATACTCTTAGGAATTGTGCCCCACATCTAAATTTGGTGTATTCAAGTTTTTCAAGTTTACTATGTTGTTTTGGGTATTTGGTTTATAACAAGTGATAATGGACTCGGGGATTATTACATTGAATCCTTCAAGGAGTTGATGGATATAAGCCTATATGTCAAGGTTAGACCACATACTCTAGTTACTAGTGTGCCTTCCTTCCATTGATTCAAGTATTGGCATGATAACTATAATAAAGCATAAACCATGCAAAAGCTTGGGTAAAGTACTATTACCCTTATTTGATAAAAATAATTGTTTCAATTACTAGTCTCAATTAATAATTAATTTTTACTTTTTGTTTTCTAAGTTAGTCAATGTGCAAGTTGTGTATTTAATTAAATATATAAAATGCCAAATCAAAATAAGAATATTTTAACAATATATTGACCATGAATATACAAAATATGAATCAAAATATATTATGAAACACAACATGAAAATAAGAAAATGAAAAAAAAAACTAATCACATTTTATTTCAACTTAATCACTACAATAGTTTGATAATAATGTAACATCCCCACTATAATCTCTATTTAAATTAATGCTTGATGTGGATATAATGTATGGTTGTGGCCAAGCAATGTATATGCGAAAATTGTATTTTTGAATTTTAATAAATAACGTGATGCCAGCTATTCGGGGACATGGGCAGAGATTGGGGGCTAAGTATGTCAGACAGTTGGTTTAAGTTGATGGATAATTGGTATGGATTGCTGGTTGTTGTTGATGTAAACTATTGGAGAGTGATATTGTAGATTGATGTCAACCCTTGGAGAAATTCTGGTAGCAAATTCCAGTAGCACAAAGGTTTGGGTAATGGACCCAAGGTTGTTTCATGTATAAT
>CBVK0100189407.1:0-13945 GCA_900067695.1 Picea abies | reverse complement strand
CGAGATCTACACTCTTTCCCTACACGACGCTCTTCCGATCTCACATGAGAAGGAATCGATTAGGATCATCAACGCAAAAAATAAAATCAACTACTCAACAAGCATTAAAAACATGCAAAAGGGGTGGCAAGAGTGGGTGGGATCGTCCTTGATCCCAGGGAAAAACAAGAATTGACTTATGCGTTGGTTTTAAGGACAACCACAAATAATCAGGTAGAGGTGTATGCCCTTCTCTGAGGATTGTTATCAGTGAATGCAACTAGAGTGAGGACATTGGTTGTCATTGGCGATTCGAGCATAATTATCAATCTAGTAAATTCCAAGAAGACTCCCTCTAATAGCAAGCTAGCATCACTCATAGCGAGAATTCAAAAAGAGGCCCATCAATTTCAGGAGGTCACCTTCTTCCAAATCCTATGGGCCCTCAATCGACAAGTTGATGATCTTGCAAACAAAGCCACAATATTAAATAAAGGAGATTGTTATCAACAAATCTAGCACTTGTGCAAAGCCTTCATAGGGTGCTTGACTAGTGTAACATATGGAAGTAATTGCCATTGTCACCTAAGCAAGTACTTTCCTCGTTTTAGTGAAGGATAGAGATCCAACACAAGGGAGGTTTTCCTAGCAACCTCAAAGGATCATATAGCAAGCTCAGGCAAGTCTATGACCCCTTATCTTGGTTACTTGATTAACTAGGTCAAGGTTAAGGGCAAGGTTAAGATAAATTAGACGAAGCAAGTTGATTGTGCGTGTGTGAGGGGTGTTGTTAAGACAATCAATGATGTTAACTAAGCTAGAAAAGTAAAATAATTGCCACAAAACACTAGCTATCAAAGAAAAAGAAAGGTTGTAATAAAACTTGAATGAAAGATAAGATACTTCAGCATGTAACAAGTTTATAATAGCAGTAGTAAATTAGCCCTAAAATTAGTAATATGCAATGGAAAAGGTGCCAAATGTAGTATCAAGACTAAAAAACCATAACCTAATGATTGCTTGAAAGAAAGAGCATGAAGCTATGTTAAATAGATGCAAGATGTCAAACCCTAATGGTTGAAAATGCAATTAATACAGCAATAATGATGTTAGATATTGATTCTAAACAATAGATGCAAGGTGTTAGGCTAAAGATGATGAAGATGAAGATGCAATGCAAGGTCTTAAGTGAACACAAGTCGTTGGGAAAGAGAGAAAGCTAAAACTAGGGTTTTAGGTCACTTGCAACGAGAGAAAGACTAGTGCCTTCTCACATCCTTGGGCAAATGGAATCAATGCAACGAGTTCAAAGAGATTAAAAGGCAAAGAAAACTCAAGGGTTAAAATCTAGGGGGACGTACCATCACAATCCCTAGGTTTAATGCTTTAAGAAGACAAGATTAGGAGGATGTACAATCACAATCCCTAATGTCATCCTATATCTTCTATGACTTCTTACAAGAGATCAAGGTGGAAGATAGGTAAACCCTAGGGGGGTGTACAATCTCCAGCCTTAGAATTTCACCAATAAAGACAACCTTAGGGGGATGTACAATCACAATACCTAAACTTGGCCTTATATGGTTCAACAAGCTTAAGATGAATGATAACAAGGGGATGCACAATCACAGTCCTTCTTAGGATTTCAAACAAAATTATCCAAGGGAAACAAGAAAACATGCAACTTATCAATGATTTGATAGAGCATCTACTTAAAACACCAAGAATAAACATAAATCCTTGGAATTAACACTTATTATACCAAGTCACTATGCACAAGGAAACCGCCCTAAATCATGAACCATCCACCAAAACAATACAAAGCATCCACAAGATCACTCTCCAAGAGGTGCACACAAGTTCTCCATGATGAGAAAAGAGAGAAAGAAGACTATAGAAGTGATTCTCCACAAGTGTGAGTTGTGATTTGCTAAGAGGGAAGCGTTAGCCTTCTCATATGAGGAAACCCTAGCGCTTTATCCCTCAAAAATACCTAAAAATGTAAAACATACATGATACAAGGTGGATAGGTCAAGGCCGACCCCCAAAATAGCCTCCAATATGAAAATAAAACAATAATACATCAAAACATCCCCTCAAAAGTGACACATGTGGTGTGAGAGCCTCAAATAAAGGTGACGTCATCTTCTAGAAGGGCAAAGGAGCCTCCAAAGGCCACGTCTCCCCATCAAAGGGTGCAAGCATCGTCAAGGGTCACATCTCCTCATCCAAAGGTCGCGTCTCATCATCACCAAGTGCCAACTTATCAACAAATGGATGCCATCATGCTAGGTCAACTCAACAAGCATTTGATCATGATGTCATCATCATAAGTGCAATGTCCAAGGGTTAGGGCATGACATCATGAGGGAGGAAGGCTCAACAACCTCTCCAAGGAGGTGTACAATCATCTCCAAGTGCAACGTCATCCAATCAAACCCTAATATGCTCAGGGGGTGCACTATCCAGTGTGTGGGCTTCCTGCCCTCTCAATGGCCCATCTAGTTATATCTGCAATATCCATGCTCATCTCTCCATCGTCCAAGGTCCAAGAGGTGTGGGGAGGTGCCCCAGGGCATGTCCAATCATCAAAAGGCCCAACGCTATGCATCAAGTGTGCAACGTTCTCTATATAGCACACAACACCCTAGGCATCATCATGAAAACGTCCTCCAAAGGACCATGTCAACAGTGCATCATGATCAAACAAGGCCAACAAAGTCAAGTGAGACCAACCATTACAAGATACAATAGTCATTAGGATCATACAAAGTAAGCCACCACTTAATACAAAAGACACATAAGCAATTCACTTAGGTATCTTGTTCAAACTTCACACTAGATTAAGACCTTATGCAAGTTTAGGTATGGGAGGACCATCATAAGATCCTATTAGGTGTGCCAGTAGCCAAGTAGAGGCGTAGTTCCTACGAAACCCTTCAAGATGTAAGTATAAGTGAATGAGGTGGAACGGGGTTTAATTCATGGGCATGGTGTCATTGACATGCAAGGACACATGGGGATTTATCTCCATGAGTGCCTCTATAGAGGGAGTGCTTGTTGCTTGAGATACCCTTTCCTCGTCAGTGTGTGTATTCCAAACCCCTTCTTGCCTTTTGATATTCTTTTATTACTTTGTCAATCCCCTTTTCAAGTTTCAAGCATTCATTATTTTTCTTACTAGGATTAAGTCATTTTAATTGATATGCATTCAGTGCATTAGGACTAGGGTGATCACATCATAGCGAAGGGGGTAGAGATCAAGCTGACCTTTGGCTTTTGAATTGGTCATTTGTATCCCATCATTCTTTCTTTTTTAACATGCTTTCTTTTTTTATTCTTTAGCAACTGCATCAACCTCGACATTCTATCATGTCTTCTCATAGGAGAATGAAGGCATATGCCTTTTTGGTGTATATGTAACAGTCGTTTCCAAAAGGTAAGACAACGGAAGGAACGTAGATGGAAAGAGTTAAGTATGAAGGGGAGCGATACGTTACCCCTATCAAAGCCTCCCAGTAGTACCCCTTTTCCCCAAGAGTGACAACACTGGACTAGGGCACATAAGATGGCCACCAAGCTGAAACAAGGAAAAAAGCATAACTTCCAAGCAATCATGATCCATTATCTAACTTCATCCCATGATCCTCACCTAAATGCCTAATGCATTAAATATGACACTTTATATGAAAAAATGACTGGAGTACCTCATGTGTGTCGGATCACCATCATTGGATGAACCATGTTGATTAAGTGGATGAGTTGAGATGAGCAATGATGAGAAGGGAGGCATCTAAGGCACTGCTATCAGTGGAGAATGTTGATCATCATCATCATCCGGATCACTCTCTTCATTGTGGGCCATGAGACATGATCTCCTCTAGTTACCCCTAGGTGAGAGGGGGTAACATTTGGCTCCAACATGGGGGACATGTGCTCACCGTAGAGTGCATGAGTACATCAACATCTCTAGTACTCCAAGACCTACAACCTGCATCACTCGAAAAGTCCGGCTACATTCAAAGATAGGGGGATGTTATCCACCCTGGTTTATGAAATATAAAACCAATGCGAGAAAAAAAAAATCCATTTAATCAATATATCATTTTTTTTATAACATGTCTAAGATAATATGGATGCATGAGTAAATCAATGAGCAATATCAACAAAGAAAATACAATCAAATGCAAGCACACAACATGACCTACTCTAGCCTATTCTACTATAAGGTTAAGAAGTCAAGTTCCTTCTGCATAATAGGTCTTGAGAAGATATCAATTAACAAGTAAAGGCAATCCCCTTCCCTTAGGTGTGGATAAGTAAAAGGAACTAGGTTCAGACCTCTTCTCAATCTTGTAAGGGCCATACCATAAGCAATCAAATTCCTTGCGCATATTTGGTCTATCCTTTCTCCTGTCCCACATAACTACTAGGCTTCCTTTCTGAAAATCTTTTGTCCTTACTTTAGAATCAACTATTCCTTTATCTTGCATATTCTTCCCTTGATCTAAAGTAGGAGGACGGGACTTAATCAAGGCAATGCTCTTGAGATCATCTTCACACAAATGTAAGGTTCCTTTAATGTTTTGATTCAAAATCATAAGAGAGCCTGGATCTTTGTTTATGTATCCCATAAGTTGCTCTTTGTAGTCCTTCCTTTCGGGCAACACCATATTGTTAGTCATCAATACTATCTTCTTGCGCAAAAGGAAGGATGGCCAAGTCTTGAGATGGATCAAGGTTGGGATGAGAATCTTTTAACTCTTCACAAGGCTCATCACATATCTCTCTTCCTTCAGACCCATTCTCACTCCAGTCATCCCTATCTCTAGGATACCCCACATGGTTTTGAGTCAGAGGATGATTATACAAGGTAACATATCTCCCATCTCCAATTGGGATGGTTGCATAGGATAAATCCATTTGAAGAATACCACCCAAAGTTGCAGCCTACTTTCTAGATAATAGCATTCCCCAAGCATCAGGGATATCAATGACTACAATATCCATCAAAAGGGAGACCTCGGGATAATTGGCAAGGTGAACCTCAAGGTCTTTGATTATACCACAAACTTTGATGGCTTTGGAATCAATCTCACACACATTACTATAAGGTCTTGTGATCTTCAGGCCTAATTAATTCATGACCCTCAATGACCTTAAAAGACATCACATTGGCAAAAGCCCCAAAATCAAGCATACAATTATGAAGTAACAAATCATTTACTACCAAAGTGATGAAAATGGGTGCATGTTTCTTCTTGCTTGGATCACAATTCATGGATTGTAACAATATAGGAGGATCCTCAGACTCATCTTGGACACTCGAGAACTTCTTAACCTTTTCCCTTAAAGAAGCAATTTTCGTTATCTCAGTAAGAGGGACGGGTACATTAACCTTTACCAAGGTACCACCCATATCAATATTGAAATCTACATCATTACTCTTAGGCAAGGTTGATTGAGGAGGAGCAGGGCTAATACTCAATGGAAAAGGGCTCTTGCCCGAAGAAATCTGGGATCACTAGGGAAAGTTTCATGCGCATTCTTCTTTCTAGAATAAGTCATGTATTCTCTCTTCCTAAGTATTTCCTTAGATTCTTCATTCATTTGATTCAAAACCTCTAGTCTATCCTTTTCTAGCAGCTTCTTGTTTACTTTGCTCAAGTTGTTCCATCGTAACATTGTAGTATTCTTGGGAAGAGATAGTATAAATGGGTTCCAATGTATTAATATAATTCATGGCATCACAATTATCACAGTCCTCATTACTACCACCACCACGATGTCTAGGACATTCATGTTGCCAATGAGAATCACTGCAAGACAAACACCAAGGAATAACTTCTTGATTAATCATATTAGTAGGTACTAGGATATTGGGAACTCTTTGTTCATTTGAGGCTCTAGGTTTCTGTCCAAGATCTCCTCTTTGTTGTCGATTGTTGTTTTATGGAGGTCTAGGAGGAGGATTCTGTTGTTGAGCCCTTTCTAAGTTAGTCATCCTATTCATGAGAAGAATATGATTTTGCGTAAATTCGTTGATCATTTGTTCAATCATTTTATTTATGAGGATCATAGTATCTTACGTAGGTTTAGCATTGTTTAGGGTCCTTGGCTTGGTCTCAACTTTGGCACGAGGAGCATGAAAAGGTTCAACTTTGGAAACTAAGAGGTTTTCCTCAATCAGAACAGCTTGCTCTTGTGCTTGTACAAGAGTCTTTGGGGTCTTATCACTAAGCATGAATCAAAATTTCCCTTCAAAGGCATTTGTGTATATGAGAAGAATAGCACCATCCTTTGGGCTAAAGTCATCATGGATTTATTTAAGTAAATTCTCAAATCTAGTATCAAATTCTTTCACTGATTCATTCTCTTTCTTCTTTATCTCATTGATTTACCCCTTATACTCTTGTACCCCCTTTTAGAGAGAAATTATTGACTTATTCTCATATGAAAGTCAAATTTACTCTAAAAAGGTGAATAAAAGACAAATAAATCAGCTTTCCTATTTTTAAGGAAACATGTCGGAAACACGTTTTGGCTTGTCTCTAGTCTAACTCTCCCTCTCTGCTAGTTAGTGGCACTTGAGGTGAGTTGTAATGAGTTAAATGGAAGGTTAGATGGAGTGAGGGTGAGTTAACTAAGCATTGGTGGAGATCTCAATGTGGAAGTGCACCCTCTCTTGGGAGGTGGCGCACTCTCCTTGAAGGCACCAATCCCAAGGAAGGTGCACACCTCCCTCTTGCTATGTGGTGCCTTCTAACTTACCTTCTCACTCACTTGTGGCGAGTTTACTTCACTTGCTTGAGATATGGCATAGATCCAACCACACGTGGCTCATCCACTTTGGGATTAGCGCCCTCTCTCCTTGGGAATTGCTCCCACTTAGTTTTTTAAGCAAACACTCTTCTCCATTGTTAGCTAATGGGAGTTTGGGCATGCTTGCTGTTGTAATACCATTGTAATACCTTTTTATTGGAATAAAAAGGCTTTGGAGGTCAAGAAGGTGTCTAGTGCAAGTGTGTGGATGGCCATTGTCATATGCTTAATGTTATGAGGTAATATTGTTCTAAAATTTTGTATTTCAATTGTTAGGTAGGCCTTTGAAGGGGTGTTGTCACCCAGTAGCATAGGACTAGTAAGCTAGTTTGCTTTCTTTAATCCTATTGTTTGCTTATTTGAGAGATTTTGATGTGCGTGTATGTTTTGCTTAACTAACATGCTCTTTGAGTTTCTCTTGTAGGCAACACCAAGAGTTTAACAATTTGTTTTGCAATATTTTTAGTTCACAGGGCTTCATTGCTTGGAGAGGTGGCTGAGCTAGTTTACATCTTCCACGACTCCAAGGTTATAAACACACAGTCCCTCCTCAATCCACCAGAATGTAGAAATTTACTAGACAAATACTTAGTCAAATATCAGATTTCAACCTCCAATAGTCATTCACCCAATAAGCAAGTTAACTCATGCATTAAACTGGAACTATGAGCAGAAATACAAATTGCTAAGCATCGAGAAAATCAGCAGCAGAAGCAAATGAAAAGTAGACAACATTCATTCACACATTTGACACAAAAATTTCTGGGCAATGACCCTGGAAAAACCCCGAAGGGAAAACCAGCCAAGGAGAGATTCTTTTATTGAGCTCGCAGGAAATATTTCTGAGTTTACAACAACAATCTTTTCAGCATTAAATATGACTGTACTTATCTCACAAATCTGCCCAACATCACCTCAATTTATGTGCCAAGCTTGTTGTTTCTTTTTTTGTGCCTGTATGGCCCAGTACGGTCTCGATTTCTGTGCCCAAATTTGTTGTACAATACAGTACCCTGATGTATGGATTTTCCAACAATAAAAACACCTAGAAAATCGTGCCAAAACTTGCCTTGATTTCTGTGCTCTTACTCTTTCTATATGGCCAGCAATAAATGTTGTGCGTCCTTCCTTTAGCAGTTGTACAAACTGTATTAAATGTTGATTTCTTCTCCTTGGGATGTGTGTCAATCCTCTCCTTGGGATGCATAACAATCCTCCTCGTTTCTCCTCTCTTTCATTTCAGCTCAAACTCTCTTGGAAAGTGTGCCTCTTCACATTCCTCTCAACCTCTCCTTGAAAAGTGCGCCGTATCTCCCTCAAATGTTGCCTTTATTCACTCATAAATGAGTAACTTCCTTAACCCTAGATCTCCAAAGAGATAAACGGTCAAGATTAGATCTTGCCCTCTTGAGATCAACTGTCGTCACTTAATCTTCCATTGAATTCACTTAAATCACTTAAGTGACCCAAACTTCATAAAGTCACTTTTACCCATTAAATATTAAAAGACCCTAACTACACTTTATAAAGTCACATAAGAGAGATAGTTGCTCGTCACTTTTGCATGTTGGGCACCGCCAATGCAGAAGTACCTCTGAGCTACAAAAACTAACAAATAAAACCCTTAACTTGCCTCCCAAAGATCTTCATTTAGGTTTGGAGGGGATCTCACAAATCCAACCATGAAAAACAAATGAGAGAGCTACTCTTTTCATCAAGTTTAGTTCAATCACTCCTCCAATAAAATATAACTATGTGAATTCTATGTCCACTTCCCTCCAAGAAAAACAATAAAGTATTACATCACAACCTCCTTGTAGATGAGTGAAACTACACCATAATAAAATATTAAGAAAAGGTGGCTGGGGATGCCACTTGTCCTCTCCTCATGCAAGACGTTGCACTAGTTTGGGCTAATGTGACCATGAAATATTCATCCTCGTGCCATGTGGAAACTCCTCCCCTAGAACATTGTTCAATTAATCCTCAAAATATGGATTGAAGTGCCAAGTCAAGGGAGTGTTTTCTTGTGTGAGGAGGTCCAACTCCTCGAGATGCCAAAATGATGCAAGTGTAGCAATATGAGCTAGGGCATTCCTCAAAGCAAAAAGTGGATCTCATAGGTGAATGTGTAAGAAACGATCCATTGGTTGTCATAACAATCCCTCAAGATAGGATGACCTCAAACCACGTGCCTCAAGTGTAGATCCACATGCATGACCTTTAAATGTCCTACAAACAAGTCCTCAAGGTGGAGTGCTCTAGAGATATGTGCCAAAAGATGTGGAGCACTCAATAAATGTAATCACCATATTCCTTGGATGGCTCACCAAGAAGACCACATATAAACATCTCCAATAAAATAATGAGAAAGACCATGTCAAAAGGAGTGCTCTCCAAGAAATGTAGTTATTCCTCCTTGGAATGCTAAAGTAATGCCAAACATCTCCCTTAATACTAGAGCACTTCCTCAAAAATGTGCTTTGACCTTGATTCAAAAGCATTTATGACGAACTCGTCCTCCAAAACGGTCTCAGGAGTATTATGTTCTTGGTATATGTGCACAATAGTGGGCAATGGTTGTGATAAGAACCATTCAAAGTTCTTGGTATATGTGCACAATAGTGGGCAATGGTTGTGATAAGAACCATTCAAAGACATAATGCCCACCTAGATCCATGTGCATCATAACTAAAGCATTATCCCCAAAGGAAGGCCACAAAGATGGTGCACCCTTGAATTGTGTGGAAGGGATGGAGCACTCCTCAAGATACACAATAAGTCATCAATGGAGGCATCACAACCTAGGGCACTCTCTCTAAGGAAGAGATGTGTGATCGATCTATGAAGAGCGCTCCTCAAACTCTCCAACATCTCTCTACATGATGTGGAAATGCCTCCAAATATGTGATTGTACCCTTGGACGTGTGAATGGCACCCTCAATAAACAAATATGCATGGATATATGCCAATAAGGGCTCCAAAAGGTGGAAATATTCCACATGTGCCACCATGCATCAGTGATGCCCCAAAACATGATCCTCAATGAGAGAATATGCAAAAAAATCTGAAATTAGGCCTCCAAAATCCACATCTCTCACAAACATGCTAAAAAGGTCTTCAATAATGGTACAAGTCTCCATGCATCATGAGGGGTAACAATCTCAATTTGTGTTGGATAGATTTTGATAATACATCAAAGCTTTTTGTTAGGTATAGGAGCATAACCTTAATCTAAGGCAAATCGACCCAAATAACGTCAAAAGCCTTTTTTTTTTATCTTTGAAGCTTTGAGTGATTGAATTTAAACTTTTACTGCTTGTCAATTTAGGTTTACTTGATATAGGGTTAGATCCTTTTGTTTAAAAAAAAAACCCTTTATGTATGTTTGTTTCGATAAGGGAAAAATGAGAGCTTTCTATTGCTTTTGTAAATGCATTTTGCTTGGATTTATATTGTTTTTTTTTTTTATTTTTTTTATAAATTTACAATACTTTTCAAATGCATGTTTTGATATCATTGTTTTGTTTTCATGGAAACTATTGAACATTTAATTTATATTTTCTTAAACTTGAAAATATCATTTTTACTCATTATAGTTTCCTTTTATTTGCAAAGTAACTTTCAATGATATCAAAAGAATTGTGCATCATGTATATGGTTGCTTTTACAATAAAACTGGGCCCATATAAAGGAAGGCCACACTATATTCAAGGTCAATTATGCCCAAATAACAAAATGTCCTTTATGTATATATTTCCTTCAATTTCCAAAATTTTGACCTAAAAGACTGAATTGTAAATTTATTGCTATACATTGGATGCATATCACCATCAAGTACTATGAAAGCAACAACAGGCAATGCAAATAATTCTTCACTGTAGCTAAAACGACTTGCGAACAACTCTTAGTCATGGTTTTCTTAGCTCCATGAACTCATTAGAGGTGCTTCAAGGATCAAGGGTTCTAAACATGTACCTCAACCTTTTACTTTGGATCGATTGAAATCGAGATGGAAAGGTTAGCAATGTGGTAGTTGTGTTACTAGAGTAGTTGTCTTGTCTCACTCGTCATGTTTCTTGGACATGACATAATGTGCATACCTCTCACATGAGCTATGGCAAGGCCAATGACAATATAGACTTTTTTTGTCTACCCCCCTTCTCATGTAGCACCATGTTGGTCATACATGGCATGTTGCCCTAATGGATTAATAAAGTGTAGGGTTACATAAGTCCATTAGCACTTTCTCAACCTACTTTTGAATCTATATTGCACAACTATAAACAAAAATTGATCAATGAAAGACAATGTTTTGGAGGCAAAGGAACAACTATGTATGACTTTGTTATATTCCTTCCATAGTCAATATCAACTCTCAAAAGTTTCAATGCGTGTCTCAAACCATATCAAAAACTATGATCATCCCCTAGGAGAGCCTCTAACCAATGAGTCATCTTTTTTGGACACAAAAATCAACAATCCAATCCCTTAGTGCTTGGGCCTTTTAGTGGTGTGAGAATAAGTAGATAATGGGTTCCTTCATATCACATAATGGGCATGTTGGGTGGATTATGGAAATTTTAGCTAGCCTAGATCTTAAGGCCAACCCTTAAAAAAGTAGGGACCAAGCAAATATGTCATTTATACGCTTAATTGTTTGCTTCCATATTCTACTAACTCTGTAAATTTTTGTAGGCAAGTTAGGAATTATACAAATTATGTTCAATTTATTTACAACCTACACTGGCTTGATCATCTAGAAATAAGATGTTTATGGGGTGTATTGCCTAACAGGTATCACCCAATTCTACTAACAGTCTTTCCAACATTGTCTTTGTAGGAGGACCATGCTTGAAATTAACATTATCTCAAACTAATTATTTGATTTTGTTTATATTTGTCTATGTTTGTTAGTTGAAACTTGGTATTGAGATCTTTCCAATTTATTTTCTCTCTAGGGAAAGTTATATAGATTTTTATTGTTAATCAATTTTACATAGCATTTTAGGGAATATTCTTAATGGATGGCTCCTAGCATGATTCCCTTTTAGACCAAAAGCAATTTTCATCAAATCAACAATCCATTAAGTGGAAAATTTGGATCTAAATCCATCCCCATTCAATCTCAAATGCATTTGCAACTCATCCATGCCTTCCATATGCTCTAAAACACAAACCCTTCATCTTAATAGAAACCTAAATTATTGGTAGCTTAAGGTGTTAAAATCCTTTCCATCTAGGCCTACCATGTGGGGCACCTTTTACAATAGCAGCTCTAATAAGAATCTCTAGATGCTCCATATGTCTAAAGCATGTTGTCGATAGGGAGACCATAGGTCATAGGTTCAAATCTAGTCAAGTCCCTCAAGGTTGCTAGTGGTTAAGCCATCTTCCATTCATAGATTTCAAGGAAGAGGGTGGATCCCATGAGGTTTTCCTTAGAAAAAAATCCCCAAGGGTTATCTCAATCCATTGAACCATCTACCCAAGGCATGTTGTCGATGAGGAGGCCATATGTCACAAGTTCAATTCCGATTGAGTCCCTTGGGGTTATCAACCACTATTGTGGTGGGTAGTTGAGCCACCTTCCATATGGATACTTTGGAGAAGAGGGGGGGTGGGGAAGATCCCATGAGGTTTTCCTTGGAGAAAACAATTTCTCAATCCTCATTCCTCAATGGATTTGATGATTCATTTAGCATAGAGGGTTGCACTTTGATTTTTAATATATGTAGTCCATAAACCTCCCATCTATTTAGGGGTGCAATGCATATTACAATTCACTATATGGAATCATTTGTCTTTTATGTTGTGCCATAACGTGTTTCAAAGCAATTGTGTAACTTTGACATATTCCTTACTAGACGAAAGCTAGCATGTCTAGTAGTAAGCATGTGTAGTGACTAGTAGTTTAACATAGAGGTTTTTACTATCTCAAGGCCCTTCCCATAGTATTTTAAGACATTATACTAGTGTATAATAACATATATTCTAGCATGTTCATTTTTTATCGTTAATTTGGATTTGGTTGTTATTTGGGAAACCTATGAGACATTTCTTCTCACTTTAAGGATGGTACCAAAGGTAAACCATATTCTTTAGGGTTTAAGGCCATTACAATAGTATACTCATTAAGAGCTTGACATGTCACTTGTGGGAATTGATTTTGGTTAGGGAGGATATCACTCCTTCTCTAAGCCGCCTATATATAAAGAGTGAAAAAAAATATTATGCACATGCACATACTTTCTTAAGCATGCACATGCACATACAAATATACATTTTAACAAGTGTTGCATGGAAGCATAGTCCCTGCCTAAAAGTTAATTTACCTGAATAAATAAAAGTTAATTTGTTGAGTTAATTAAAAGTAAATTAAAAGTTAATTTACCCAGAAATATTATCCTCGGCTTATAGTTGCAGAACAAGATTATCCTCAGCTTAATTGTTGGCACAATTATTTGGTGATACCATCTTGGATACAACTCGTAGAAATCGATGTGAAGAGAGTTGAACCAAGAAGATGGAAGATTATAGAATCTTACCATGAGCGTACTATGGAGACTTGAATTCTTATAACCTACTAGTTAAATCAATAAATTATAGGCCAATTTTGAGATCAATGGTTGGTGCACTAACTTATTTAGAATGATTTAATGCATTGTTTGATACATTAATCATCTGTTTGTTTCAAATTTATTTTCCTCTTTTGTTGGATCACATTTTTCTTTTTGTGTTTATTTGAAATTATATTACAAAGTTGAAAAAACATCAAAGTGGCATAGCAAAAGTACAGTGGGCGCACAACCCATAGGCTCAATTTCAAATAATGTCTCTCATAAATTTAACCATAAACACTCATTAAGTACATGCATCTCACTATTTCTCCTACATAGTCTCCGTCAAGTTGATTTGGGATGAAAAAGTGTTTTTGTTTTGTCATTTTGTGCCCAAGGTTTCTCAAAAAAGTTCTCTTTCATTTATGCTCACCTTGTATTAGTGAATTTCAATCTTGTTAGGCTTATCCATGGGGTAATAACATTGTAATATATGAATCCTTTGGTTTTGCTATGTATTATATAGGAAATTTGTGTGTGTTAGGCAAGTATATTTGGCATGCTTGATGTCAATATATGCTTAA
>CBVK0100189406.1:0-13946 GCA_900067695.1 Picea abies | reverse complement strand
GTTTAAATCATGATTTATGAGATTTCTTAATGATTGGGATTGAATAATTGATGTTAAATTCTCTCTAATTACTTTCATTGATCCAAGCATACCTTATGACACAACTTCTACTCATCTGGTACTTGTTTCGGCATTTCATCTGGTATTCAATTCATCTGGTACCTATTTTTGTACTCATCTGGTAACTATTCCTATGCTCGTGTGATACCTATTTATGGGCTAGTATGGTACCGATATATTTGACTCTGTGTGTCTGGTACCAATATTCATGTTCCAGATGTGTGTGTTCGGTACTAGTTCTACATTTGCAGGCTTGAGTGTTTGAACAAATTTTCTTTCGATGGGTCCAAGGAGTTTGTTGGCTAGAACATCCTTTGTTCATTGAATACCATGATACACTTCATCCTCATGCATGTCGTGTCATGAGGATGAAGTTGTTCCCATGACAAAAGATACATCAACCAATTGTGATTTTTGTGTTGTCATTTGATGTTATCTCTAGATTTTGATTGTAATGATTGTTTCTCTTTAAAAGAGAGAGCCTTGTAGATGATAGATATACATAGACATAGTTAAGCATTTTTATGTTGTACATTTGATTCCTGAATAGTGGTGATTGTACACGTGTTTCTGAAGTAATGATATAAATTGCAGTTCATGGAATTTATGTGTGTGGTCAAGTCTTTCGTTCTGTAAATTTCTTTTAAATCTACCTGGTTGGTATGACAAGGGCCCACCGAGCCAAAAAAGGTAAGTTTCCTTGTATATTCTGTATAGATATTATTCTAGTATGTGTGGATGAAACAATTTTGTGTTTTGATCATAATATCTAATTTTATTTTTGTTTTGTTTTAGTAAGACATTTGAAAAAATATAATAAAGATGTGTGGTAATTCTTAGTGAGTGAGCATTTCTGGAGTACAATATATATTTATGAGTGTAACATAGATTTCTCATTAGATATTTTCTATCCTTGTGTGTGTGTGGAAAATCATTTGTTAGATTAAATGCTTTAATGTTTTTATCTTGCAAATCTAGGGAGAACTGAGATCCCCATCTCTCACCCTATATGAACTTATAATGGAGTATCTCAATGCATCTAGAGTTTCTTCCATAATTGATTAGGTTATATCTTCCAAATACATGAACAGTCAATATCTCCATCTCTCACCCTACATGCACCTATAATGGGGTATCTTACTACACCTAGTGTTTTTTCTAGGATTGATTGATTCTTCTTTAAAGAATGTGAAAAGTGTTAGTTACAGATTGTTGTTAAACTAGTTGCCACGAGAAATAGAGTCAAAGTTCATATTTCCCTTTCATGAGCCTATAAATGAATAGATTCATTACCTAATAAAGATATTTTACATCACATGCTTGTTGGGATTTTTTTTATGAGTTTTTCTTTCTGTTTTTTAAACTGTGTGGAGAGTGTTGTTTGAACATTGTGAAACAAAGTATTAGTTTTGGAGTATTTCTTATATAGGCTATACTCATCAGACATAGGAAATCATCTTTTATCGACATATATAGTGCATCAACTCTATTGATTATGAAATCAGATTGACATATTAAATGATTGTAATATATAGAACATATAATTGCACCAATAATATTGCTCACTGAAATTTGATCAACGTGTCACATAGATTAAAGGGAAATACCTTGTAAGCGTATGTCCTCCCAGGGACATGTAAAAGTTGTCTTGTCCTGGTCTTTCGAAGCAATCCAAATCTTTCTTTATCCATTGAATCCATCTGGAAAGGAAAAGTATTTATTTATGACTAGTGTGTCCAAGGCCAGGTTAATAAAAGGTAGGGGGAAATGATCTTTGAGGGTGGCCTTATTTATCTCCCTATATTCTATGCATACCCTCCATTTCCCATTATTTTTAGTAACAATCACTAGCGGTGATACCCACTGACTATCTGAGATGGGATAAATGAAACCAACATTCAATAGTTTTTATTATTCTTGTTTTACTATCTCCCTCAAGGTTGGGTTCATTCTCCTATGTGGTTGTTTGACAGGGGTATCATAGTCATGCATATATATATGATGGATACATGTGCATGGGTGAATTCCTTTCATGTCAGTGTATTCCCATGCAAAGTTATCAAAAACATCCTTAAAATATGGATTAACTTCCCTTCATGTTCATTGTCTAAAGAAGAATTTACATTTAATGTTTTTTTTAGGAATAATTTCAACAATCTTATAACCAGATTCTGAAATTGAATGCACAGGAAATGTTGATGAGAAGTAAGGGGAAAATTCTTCCTCAGTACTATTTTTCTTGAAAATTATGTTCTAAGAGACAATCAATAGAAGTTTGAGTATGATATGATGACTACCCCATAAAATACTACGGGAAATATAGATTAGTAATATGATGATTAATCATATTCTTTTCAGTATTTTCCTTGAGGCTTGTGGCTTGTGCAATAGTAAAAATAGGTTGAATTATTTCACCATTTTCATCTTCATCAAGCTATTGTGTGCATTCAAGTGCAACTGTTGTTATATCACAGGGGTACAATTTGATTTGTTTGGTCTTAGTTCCATGAGTAATTGTCATATTTCCATACCTACAACCAATGAAAGCATTGGTTGTGGCTAGCCATGGTATTCCAAGAATTAAGGGGTGCCCACCCAGATTGGATTTTGGTTGTATGACATAGAAATATCCTGGGTAATCCCATGAGTCTAGAAAGACAACCACATCCTCTAAAAATACTTATGGTTTAAGTTTATATTAGCTGACCAACTCAAACACGATGGGTGTAGGAAAGAGACTTTGGAGTCCCAATCGGATTAGAGTTTATAATGTCATCACATTTATGGTTGCAACTAAATAGATTAGGGTGTTTTCAATGGGATTTTTAATGATAAGGATTGTGACCATATGATTCCCAAGGTCCACATATGTTTCTGCAGTGATTTCAGTGAACATGGGACTTTCTAGTTTCCCTACGACTTAGATGGTTGGTGGGTCCCTTTTTCTTCTTCCAAGATTCTTAATGAACATATATCTAACAATTTTAGTGTAAATAGATATATCCTTTATTTATTGTAGCAAAGGTATTTTGATACATAGATTCTTTAATTCTGATACCAAATCGGACTCGGGAGGGATAATTGGTTTTTCCAGTGCTAGCCTTTCTAGTACCAACCTTTATGGAGAAGAAGGCTAATCAAACTATGGTAATTGTTCCTTCTAAGGAACCAAATTGTAGAGTTGTTTGACCTTGAGATTGACTCTAATACTAAGATGATGATGGAGATTCAAATTGATCCGAAAATGAAGAGGTTTGTGTGTACAAATTTGCAAGTGAACTTTTTTATGTGAATTAGGCAATTGGATCAAGTTTGAAAGAACATAAACTTGATGATTTTTTTTACTTAAAATGAGAAGCATAAAAAGACATAAAAAACCATAAAATGCAAGCACACAACACAACAAAATGATAAAGGAGTTCACCCCTCTCTTGGGCTACATCTCATGGTCTAGATTCCCATGGATCATTTTCATTATATGCTCAAAGGGTCTAAATCAATGATTTAAAATTATCAGAATGAAAAATAGATGGCTCCAATGGCTCCAATGGCTCCAAAATGTCCAAAAATCCCTAATTGGGCTCTTTCTGCACCTAGTTTGGCCAAAAAATGAGGAAAATACACCTCCTGGAAGTTTTTCACCAATAGCTTGTTGTACTTGCTCACCAAAATGCACCTTTGTCAAAAACTAAACCTATATACAGGTGTTTCCCATGCCAAAAAACAACACTACACGCCATTACACAAATCAGGTGAATTTTTCTCACTGTTAGGGAGGTTGGCGCCTTGTCCGGCAGAGATCCTAGTCATATGCCCCCCATGTGGCCACATTAGGAACTAAATCCTGACCCATTGACTAACCATTGGTAAGTGTGTGGGTATGATCATGTGGAAGGTTCGTGTGTCCAAGGGCTGGGGCCAAGCCCTGGCTCGTTCTACCAACGAATAAAAACATTTTTAACCTTAAATATAAGTTTAGATCATAGAGGTTAAGAAACAATATGTGGGCTGGCTGGTAGCCCGACCCTTGCCAAGACTTTTCCATACATAGAGGTCTCTGGTTCAACCACCACATACTCTATAAAATTTTACACCAACCAACCAACAATGGGGTGCCACGTGGTGGCCCCTTGTTGGTCCATATGGCACCCTTCCATTCACCCACTAGCCAACATGAGACATGTCAGTCGTGTATTGGTCCACATAACCCTACCAAATCACCAACCATGTCAGTGGTATGATCGTACGATCAGCTAAAATGTGGACTGTATGGACTGTCCAGTCAACATTTTTTTGTCTGCTTGGAAAAGTGGACAAAATGTGATATATCGCTCATACGAACTTTGTTTGAGCCCGTTCAAGTTGTGTTGCGATTGTGAGGATGAGATATGCACAATGAATCCATTTTTGAGGAATTCTAAGAACTTTTATTTTGAATAATTTTTTGATCCCCTGGATCAGAAATGGTGTCTGAGAAATTTTAGGTTGGCTAGGATATTCATCCTCTTCTTTTTATTGAACAACCACTAAGGATTTTGGGTTAAGAACCTTTTTGAACCTTAGGTGAATCTCTTGTAATGATACAATCATGTTGGAAAATGTGGCAAAGTTTTGGATATTAGTTCCATAAACAATCATGTTGGAAAATGTGGCAAAGTTTTGGATATTAGTTCCATAAACAACTTGAACCTCTTTATTGTTGTTATGATTAGAGATAGGATTGGTAGGAATTTGGGTTATTCATGGAGGGTGTTGAGGATTTGGTAATGAAATTTGTCGTGGTTTATTAATTTTTTGTTGTGGGGCCTGAAAAGGGTATGTATATGGTGATGGTTCAAAGTGAGGAAAATTAGTCATTCCATCATAACATGGGCCATGGAAGCCTTGCTTCCAATTTTGGTGTGGATTGGGCTAAGGTGGCCAATGCTTCCATGACATGTAACATTCCAAATTTGATTATGAGAACAAGGAAATTGAGATGCAAAATTTTGAGCCACACCTGGAGATCTTTGCCATGGTTTTTGTGGTGCCATTGCATACAGTGAGGTTGAGGCTCCTTTATCTTCATGATATATTTCCTTGATTCATGGTGGGGAAGGATAGTCCTTGGTGGTGTGGGATTCCTTGAAAATGCCACATATCTCAACGTTGTCCAGTGGGAATTCTTTCTAAGGATGCTTTCTTGGCACTTGGGGAAAAATATGGATAGAGATTTTTTGTATTCTTGTTTCTTCTTAACCTACAAAACATCCAATTATGAACTTAAAGAGCTAATAATTTTAGTTTTAAAATTTTCAAACATGTGACCAATTTCATCCTTTGTGACCCCTACTCTTGCAATAAATTTTGTGAACATGGAAGTGTTATCTCTTGAGATTTTACTAGTATTTGTTTTTCCTCTTGAATATGTTCTTTAGAGGTTGCATACTTCATCATATGGCAACTAAGAAACATCACCTGAGACCATTAGGTTGAGAACTTCCAAGCAGTCATCCCTCATTCCTCTTAGCAAATTCGTCCTCATTGTTTCTTTTCTCATCTATATTTGTTTTGATATTTGAAGGTTTTACTAGAATTGCTCCACCCAATCCTCCAAGCTCTCATCTTATATATTTCTTCATCATTTTGAAAATTTCTTCTCTGATTTCTCTACCCTTGCAGTAGTCTTTCTACTTATTCTAAAATACCTCCTTCATCTCATTCCAAGTTTGAATGATATCCCCACCAAGATCCATAAACCATCGAATGGTTTCACCCTTCAGGGTGGCAGGAAACAATTTTAACTTCTTGGAATTAGTAGAGTAGTCATACATCCTACAAAGCACATGAAACTCAAATAACAATGTATTAGGATCCTGGCTAGCCAAACCATGAAAATTTTGTAATTCGGATGGGGGATGTTCTTCATTTTTGTTGTTCCACCAGGATCTTTGATAGGAAATTCAAAGGTGATTGCCTCATGTTTTTTCCCTGTTACTTCTTCTTCTACCATCTTAGGTCACCAAAGAGGTAGTTATTGTGCTATAGATGCATCAAAGGATGTTGCCACTACTTCTAGGTCTTGGATCGGATTGGTTTGGAATTTGATGTGAAGATTCCCTTCTACAGTAGGGGTAAGTGTTGCCTCTAGTGCAATAATTTCTTCTTTGACTGGATCAAGTATGGAAACCTTCTTAGGTCCCTCAACTCTTATTTCTGAATTTCCTCCTCCATCTGTCCCTACCAAGGGGTTAGTATAGTGGATGGTACTTGCAGCACCACTAGATGGGGAAATATGGTTGGGTTTCTTTTGAGGATTTTTACCTCTAGTTCCCTTGGGGTTATTCATACAATCTCTATCATTCTATAAATTAAAACTACTTAAAGTTCCAACATGACAAGGGCTCGTGTAGACTCACCAAATTATTTTGCATAGGCCTTTCACCTCCCATCTTACTGTTCCACCTCCAAGTCTAAGATATTGGTCCTACAAAACTACAAATCAGTTGCACACTAACTTTGAGATCACATCCTTAAGCACCTCCCCAACAACGATTACAAAATTTTATTCAAATTATATGGGGATAATTTGATTCATTAATTATCGATCCAGGTTGGTAAACTTATGAAGTTCCCAACAAAGTATATGCAGAACAGATCGAAAAACAAACCATTCTTAATGAAGGAAAATTTGAAATCAATTTCTCATCTAGCAATGGATGTTCTAAGGTAGGAATTTAGGTTGAATATAATTTTTATACCCAATAATACTTTGTTGCATCCACTCTATCAATTGGATTGAAAACCCTCAATTAAACATAAACAGATAGCTAATCGTTGCATGAAGACATGGCATCATCATGAGTAGTTACAAGTCAACAAGGAATTGATAACGATTATTGCATAAAAACTTGCAGCTCTGACAATTATCTTTTCAGAGGGTTACCAATTAAACTAACCATAAATCAAGCATGTGATCCTTGTTCTTACAGGAATAAATTAGATTACACATAGAAATACAAAGAAACATTAACCAATCACTATTCCCAAGTAATATTGTGCTCACTACATGAATTGTTTCTAAAACTATACTAGTAATGCAAAAAGAAACTATCTAAGGAACTACTTCTGAGTCAAAGGGGCCCTACCTTCCCTCAAAAGTATGATTGTTATAAGCTACTCATGAACTCAGAAACATAGAGAATGAATGTGTATAAATTCCAATTATATTTCATAAACTAGAGTACAAGTTAAGCAGAGTATCAACCCTTTTCCTATGCTCCCCATTAATTTTTTCCAAAATTCCTTATATTTACATTAAATATAATTTTTTCACTCAGTCCCATGCTAAATTGACTCAAAATAGTCTACGCGTTACAAATTTGGCTTGGGACATTCCAACAATCAACATATTATATGATTAGATAATTCATTATGATTTCATGACTGAAAGCATGAAATCACAACAACTTGTGCATGATACAGGAATTGATTGAAGGTTGAACAAGGATATCATTCACAGCATTGAGATCTTTGCCAATATGAATGGTAATTTTCTAGGTATTTATGATTCTCCTCAAAACCCATATCGTCAATTCACTTGGAAGGCTTGATGCATATCCTAACTGTTGAGGCAATTGCAAGACATGTTCAACATACTACAAGAACATTCCAACAGATTCATTAACTTAGGAAATTAAACATATTTTATCCATTAAACAAGGAAGAATGTAATATTAGGCCAAGACAATTACCTTCAAACCAAAAATGCACCTTTGAGATCAAAATAACAAAATATGTTTCATTATAGGGCAATGGGATGGGTAGGTGGATAGGTAAGTATTCAAAATAGGGTCCTGTAGACTATTCCAATATGACTAAACAAGGGCCCTACAATAAACTAAAAAAATAGAATACTTATAATATTCAAGAGGGTCAAACTGAGATGTTACACCTCCCTACTTTATGCTACTTAGGAGTTAGAGAATTGATGTATGCAACCATCCTCTTTGAATAAGGCCAATTAGATAGTAGTGACTAGTTATTTAATGTAAAAGGATCCATTTTATAAGGCCCACTAGGTAGTTTCTACCCATTAGTGATGGGACCACAAGTAGTTATGGTTTTATATGGAGAATCTATTTAAAGACATAGGAGGATATGCAATGTTTTTTCATGTATTGTTGTAAATGGAGATTTTCTCGCTCAATGAAAGGTCACCTCAACTTAAAAAGAAAGTGAGCATTGATTTCCTTCTTCTAATTATCATAACACAAAGGTATATTTTGCATAGTTCATAGTATTCTCTCTTGTATCTATGTTTTTTCAATTATATTATGTGTATACCTAGTTTGTGTTTCAAGTTTCAGGGTTAAGGAACACTTAAAGTGGTATCAAAGCTCTTTTTTGATCCAACACACCTCCAACTTTTAGCATATTTTTTTTAGGCTAGAGACGTGTTCCATCATATCTAAATAACACAAATATCTACTTTTTAGTGGGTAAAACTATGGTCAAGGAAGAATACACATAGAAAATGCAAGTCATGTCACCTGATTGGACACCCTTGTAACCTTTATTGGTATCCCTTTGAGTAGTACCACATCAAACAACACATGTACAAAAAAATTTCTTCCACGTACCCTCGAGTATACTTAAATCCATTTAGGTGCACCTAAAACCATCCTTACATAAACCTGTGGCCATCATGTTGTTATAGTACATCGCAAACAACTCTCGTGGATATCACTATTGTGTACCAAGGTATCAAGTACTATGACGAAGGGTACAATCTATCCTCCTTAGTTGGTGCCATGAAATATTTGACCGAGTAATATTAACTCTTAAGTATATCAGAGAGCTATAACAATTGAAACTTTTGTGTCCTTAGGACCTTACAAACCCTAGCCTTTGCAATCAGCCAATGAAATTCCTACATCTTTGCATCCAAAAGGACTTTGGATATTTTTCCAATGCAATAATATTAACATGGAGTAATACTCCTATAAAAACACAAAAAACAATTATAGGTTCTATTGACATCATTGTGAGAGACCTGTCTAGAAATATTCCTTGCATCTTGATGATTGCTTGGGTCTATCTCTCAAGTAAGACTTTTTGTGTGGACATGATAGTACAATGATTTGTGTTATATATGAACAAAATCCTTTCAATCCATTGATTGTAGTGATACAAGTGGGGAATGAAACTTCAATAAACTCTTGGGTTGTCCCATGGTCCAAACTCACAACATAGCAAACATAGAGAATCAAAACCAAGCCCCACTTGCTTAGAAGCAACCTCTTGAAGCCAAGGTTTCTAGAATTGATTTTTCACTCAAAGGACACAATCAATAGACAAGGCCAGATGTTGGAGGTGTTAAGTACCTGCTTCGGTATCTATATACCAAATCCATACATTGATCCAACCAAGAAGTAATCTTCGGTCAACGAAGTGTAAGCCACTCACATGCCCCTTCCAAGAAGTAATCTTCGGTCAACGAAGTGTAAGCCACTCACATGCCCCTTTTGGATGACCCCCACCCACTTTGAGGATCATAATTCATGGCACCATGTTCCAATGGTCAACATGAACAATTTTGATGGTTCTTATCCTTTATGATGGGTTACCTAAATGGAACATCATTTATCTCTTCATGGCATTATAATGACCTACAAAAACGAAAAGTGGGGTTATTATATTTGGATTTGAAGTGTTGGCACTAGTGGCAATAATATAAGAAATCTTATGGAGGATACATTACTTAGACCCAGTTTGTTCAAGTCCTTTATGATCATTTTGAACATGACACTCAATATTTGGGATGACTAAAAAATTATTCCAAACATGCACAATTATTGACTATATTGTCTCATTTGAGAAATTGGCAATACCCATAGAGGACCTCTCTAATTAATTTTTTAAAGAACGTTTCATTAATGGTATCAAGGAGGAAATTAGAGAACACATAATGATGCAACACCCAAAAACATGGTTAGAATCTTGTGAGATAGCTAAAGAAGTGGAGATGGTGAACAATTTCTAAACCAAGAGACCTTTATTCAATACAGGCACTAACCCCCATGTGGAAACTACCCCTAGCCCCTCTAGCTTGCAGCAAATGAGAGTCCACTAGTTATCTTAGGAAGGGGTGGGAGAACACAAATACCTCCACCTTTTCTATAATGTGATGAGCAATATTTCAAAGGGAACCAATGTAAATAACATAAATTATTTCAAATAAAGGTATCCCCATAGGAACACTTAGAAGACATATCCATTAAAGACACTCCTAAAATATATTTGGGTGATGTCAGCCCTCTTGTGGACAAGGAAAACACTTTGCAACATCCTTGTGAGGAATCCCAAATTTTGTCTACATGTTAGTTTCTTGGCACCCCAAAAATTGAATTTGATTGGTTATATCAAGCACCACAAAGTGATTGTATTGATTGACAACAAAAATACCTACAATTTTATTCATAGGAGAGTGGTCGCAGAAACCCATTTTTATGTCCACCTATACATAATTTTCAAATTATGATTTCCAATGGTGGTATGATGAAATGTGGTGGCCGACATGAAAAAGTAAAACTCCAAATGGGTGAGTATCATCTCAAAATCCACATGTTTTGTATTGAAACAGGTGTCCATGATGTAGTTCTTGGGGAAAATGGTTACACATTTTGGGACCTATCACCACGAATTTCAAGGGTTTATACATGAGCTTCACTAAGGAAGGGAAAAATCATACCCTCAAAGGACTTGCCTCTTATTCCCTTGAAATTATAACTTCTCATTCTATGGAGAATTTATTGAAGAACGACCACTTAGCATTATTGCACAGTTCAGTGCCATACAACTAGTGGACACCCCCCGTAGGAGATTCACCTTGATTTACAGTTGGTCCTCTCTAAAAACCAATAGGTATTTTAATTACCTAGGGGTTACCACCTTCAAAAGGGGAGCATTACCATAGTATTATGTTGATTCTCGATAGTCTACTACCCAATGTGCATCCTTATAGGAAAACATTTGCATAGAAGAATGAAATAAAAAATATCATTGAATAATTGTTGGAGGATGGATTCATACATCCTAGTAGTAGTCTCTTCTCATCACCAATTTCCATGGTATTAAATAAGGAAGGTAATTGGTGCATGTGTCATGATTTTCCAGATCTCATTCAGTTAACCATCGGAGGAAAATTCCCCATCCCAATTATTGATAATCTCATAGATGAACTTCATGGAGATGATATTTTCACCAAACATGACCTACATTTTGGCTACCACCAAATAAATATGAGCGAGGCCAACATCTCGAAGACAACGTTTTTCACACACGAGGGTCATTATGAATTTTTAGTGATGCCCTTTGGCCTTTGCAATTCTCCATCCACCTTCCAAATAATCGTGAACAAAAAATTTCAACCCTTCCTACACAGTTTTATGTTGCCATTATTTGATGATATATTAATATGCAACAAAACTTGGGATTCCCACATAGAGCATGTCAATAGAGCCTTGTAACTTCTGTGGGACCACCAAATACTCCTGAAACACTCCAAATGTTCTTTCGAGGCTTCATAGGTTGAATACTTGGGTAACATTGTTATCTAGGATGCAGTACTAATAGGTCCTAAGAAAGTTGTGGCCATGCAAGAGTGCCCTCGACCCAAGATGTTGAAGACCTTGTGTGGTTTCTTAGGAATTACTAACCAATAAAGGAAGTTTGCAAAAAATTATGAAAACATTGTTTCTCTCTTAACATTAATGATAAAAAATAATTCCTTTGTATGGAGCAAGGTAACCAAGCAATCCTTCTCAGCTCTAAAGGATTCCATTTGCACTACTCTAGTATTAATAGTGTCATATTTTACTAAGACTTTTTTCCCAGAATGTAATTCCTCGGGTAGAGGTCTTGGCATATTTTTTATGCAAGAAGGATGACCCTTTACATTGACCAGTAAGTAGTTGTGTGAATACAATTTGGGTAAATCCACACATAAGAGATGATGACCATCCTTCATGTAGTGGAGACTTCACATCCATATCTCATAGATGACATTTTTGTATCAAGGATAACCTTCATAGTCTAAAGTAATTTCTAGAACAAAGGTTATCATCACTATAGCAACATAAGTGGGCCACCAAGATGCCAGGGTACGATTATGAGATTATATATAAGAAGGGTAAGGAAAATGTGGTGGTTGATGGGTGGTGGACTCTTTGTCCGGGAAATTTGAGGGGGATGGATCCTTATTTGCATTATCTTTACCCAGTCCAAGTTAGCTTGAGGATTCTCATCAAGAAGGAATGGAAAATGACACTATTGTTCAACTCATCCAAAGGCTTCAAGAAGATCCCAACCCTCATAAAGGGTATACATATCAATGAGATACATTGAGGTATAAATGGTGCATTATTCTAGTAAATAATTCTACATTGAAATAAAGGGTCTTAGAGGAATTCCATTCATCACCTACAACAGGTCACTCTATATTTCATAAAACCTATGAAAGAAATAAGATCATCTTATTTTGGGAAGAAATGAAGACAAACATTTGGAATTTTGTAGCAAACTTTGACACTTTCCAAAGAAGCAAGGGTGACATAGTGAAGATGCCAGGGGCATTGCAACAAGACTATCATCTCTACGGATTTTATGGTGGGACTCCTAAGAGTGGAAACAAATTAGTGATCATGGTGGTAGTATATTGTTTGTCCAAATATGTTCATTTTTGTTCCTTATCACACCCATTTACCCCCTCACCCAAGTATTCATGGATAATATTTGTAGGTTACATGGCATACCCACTTCCATTGTCTAGATCAGGATCCTACCTTCACCAAAAAAAAATGGTAGGAGTTGTTTAAACTTCAGGGTAACCAACTAAACATGAGCACTACATATCATCCCCAAATAGATGATCAAACTGAAGTGGTGAACAAGTTCTTAGAAACCTATTTGCAATGCTTTTATTATGAAAAAACATGTCAATAGGAACAATGGCTTCCCCTTGCAGGATGGTGGTACACTGCCTCTTATCATGGAGCTACGAAAAATGACCCCATGTGAATCTATCTACGTCCAAAAACCCTTGTTAGTAACTTCCTATTTACCAAGAACATACAAGGTTTAGGTAGTGGATAACACACTTCACACCGAAGAATCCATTCTCTGCACACATAGTGTAATACTCCTAGGCCGAACCCCAATTGTACATATAAATGTAAATTTACACATAGGCTGGTGAGCCATGACATTATGGGCCATAGTGCCTTTGTGTATATGTATTTTGAGGACAAAGTGTATGTGTAGTTATTAGGATGTGGAGCCAAATGCTAAAATGGCCAGTGAGCCATCAATGTACTATGTAATCACACACAAATTTTAATGAAAACACATTGTTGCTCTATACCAACCATGTAAAAGAGTATGGGGGGATAAAATCCACTAGATGGGTAAAGGGGATAAAAGTTTAGGAAAAGGGGATAAGCTAGGGGGGCTTAAGCCCAAAGTAATATTATATTAATATTCCTTAAAGTATAAAATATGGATATTTATTTTATCCTAAGTTATAAGGATGGGTGTTTGGGGATTTTGAACATAAGGGTGAGAAAAAGAGAGTCCCTTAACTACCTGTTGGTAGCCAATTCATTTTTTTTTAATTTGCCCTAAGAAGCTGCCTACACCCCTTGTCTCATTAACGACGAATCATCATCGCATTCTTCGATAAGACATCGTATTCATTTTGCGACAATTGCATTTTGGTTTCTCTACAGTTTTCAAAACTGAAAGTGTGAAAACACCTCTTTTGTTGCCTTGACTGTCATCCTCTTTTATTTAATTTTGCTGAAACACACTTGATCATTGGTTATCACATTACTGCAAAAGTTCTTTCA
>CBVK0100189405.1:0-13946 GCA_900067695.1 Picea abies | reverse complement strand
TATATATAATTTCACTCGTTTTTGTGTGCATTCGTGTTGAAGTTTTTTGTAGGAAAAAACAAGGGATTTTGGGGTAAGCACAAACTTTGAGGAAAAACGTTAAAAAAAAACCCTCCTCCTTCATTAAAATTGTTATATATTTTGCACTATCTCACTTGGTTGAATGTTTCTTTATTTAATAAGAGTTCGTCAATTCAAATATCTCTTTTTTAAGTTACTTTTTGAAAAAATTTCATTCAAACATGAGTTATCTCCTAATTTTATTGTAAAGTGCATTTCACTTAAATTATAAAAGTGAATCACTATAAAGCTACTTTAATATTATTTTTTTTTAAGTTACATTTTGCATGTCACTTTAATTTATAAAGTAACTTCATTGGAAAAGTGATTATCACTTAATCTATAAAAGTGGGTCACTTCTTAAGTAACTTATTTGTAAAAATGAGCTTATTGGCAAAGATAGGAGCGGAATTTATTTTTACTCAGCCACCTCATTGTGCATCCATCACCACATGGGCTAACTTCTACCTTCCATTTATTGTTTATGCCTTTTTTTAAAAGGGCATAAATTTGTTGGAAATATCGTTGTCATTGATTTCAAAGATAGGGGAAAACTACTAAGGCAAAAGAGAAGATCAAGGAATATTCCATATTGTGAATCAGACCAAATATATGAAGTAGAGGGTTTCCGAGTTGCGGGAATTATGTACATAATTTATATCTCTGAGTTGTGTGAACGTCTTTGTGCTTTGAAGAGATTCTATGTATGCAAATTGGAAAGAAGAATGAGCTAATGAGGATCTCATCTATATCATGTAAAAATCATGGATGTATGAAGAGGAAGATGTCATGGTTGTATGGTTCCTTATCAATTTTGGGTTTCATGAATATTTCCAATCACAGTTTGAAGAAAGAGAGAGATGGAGGAGAGCAGATTTAGCGAAAGAGTTGAAATTTGAGGGCCCGGAGGAAGCTCAATCATGTGTTGAATACCTAAGAAACAATGAGCTTGGTAAGGGAGGTCCTGATGGCTCACTTAACCAGATCGAATAAAATATGAAGAAAGTTGATTTATCCCACATGCATAAGGAAAATCGCTCTCAACGACTTTATAAGGTAAAGGTGCTCTTACATAGTTAGAATGTGAATGGGAGAGATATGGAACCATGCGTAAGGTGTTAAATTTAAGTTGTGGGTCCCAACATACTGAAGATTAGAACACTGAAAAATAAGTGAAGTTTTAGCTCAAGGTTAAAGTTTCTGGGGGACCGGTGGCCTAGTTACTCGATGATCCTGATGGGTTGGTGATATCGATGGGTTGATCACCCGATGGATTGGTATATCGGTTCAGAGTGAAAGTGTAGTGCTAAGGTTCCGAGGTGGCGGTGGGCCAGTGGGTTGGTGGGTCGGTGATCTGGTGAGAAATGTATATCGGATCAAAGTGACTGTGTGAAAATGCAGTGGGTCAATACCCTAGTGGGCTAGAACATAATTGTGAATGGAAGCATGGTTGAATCATGACCATTAACCAATCAACTGTGGAGATCAAACCACATGGAAAAATCATGGATCTAGGGAGAACTAAATATTGATCGTTGATCATCGAGAAAGATCAACGATTGATATTGATTCAACTGGACTAGTGGAAGGTGTAGTGTTAAGGAGGACCAAGGTCCCATGCCAATGAATTGGTGATCATGGGGGTGTGGTGTCTCGATGGTACGGTGTCTCGATGGGCAGTGTAACCAGACCAGAGTAAATTTTTTAAAGTACAATGTTAAAGTGTCAGGGGCCCGGTGAGTCAGTGACCCAATGGTTGAGACACATTGTAAACAAGATTGCATGGGGGTCGATCAACCAATGGCCTGGTTGTATACCAGACCGAAGTGAAAGGTTAAAAATGCAGTGTTGAAGGCCTGGTGGGATGGTAACCCGGTGGTCCCAGTTTTTTGTATATTGGATCTCAGGATCAATACAACATTAAAAACCTAGGGAGCATAGTAACCTGGTTCATGTTTTCATGGACCATTCGACCCTGCAGATCAACAATCAACATTTAATTTAATATTGATCAGACGATTGTTGAGCGTTGAGGTTTTGTTACATGTTTTGGTGGACACTGAGCATATTGATAGTTGCGATTTAATGAAAGGTGAATCAGATGGTTGTTGAGCATTAAGGTTTATGATGTGTTTATGTGAACAGATCACATGCGATGGAAGGAAATTGGGACCGATTTCAAAGAATTTTTGCAGCCTATTTTAAATAAATTGGGACCATGTGAGCACGATGTTTGTTATGTGGACAAAGCCTTGGGTATATGGACTCATGTTTGAATTTGAATTGATCCATTAAAATTATGTATAATGACTTGTATAAATCATGATGATGTGATCATATTGAGTATGGTTTTGAGTGGAAGCATGCAAATGAGGAAGTGAATCTCTAAGGTTCTCGCGTGGAAGAAAATGAACAAGAGAGAGATAGATGTAACTTTATGAGGGTGGTAGAGAGGTGCGAGGTCAAAAGGAATATCTGAAGTCTTGCATATTTTTTAGAGTGTTATGGCAAGTACAACAAAGAGAGAACAACTGAAAATAATAGATTTGTGCAGGAGAAATCTTGGAGAGAATTGTTTTCATGTATTGTTGATAGTTTAAGAAGAGTTGAATCTAGACAAATAAGTTGAGGAGATTGGTGTCTCTAGTAGGTTGGTTCCTACATCTTGCTGAGTTGGTGCTCAATTAGGGAGATTAGTATCTTCAACAGGTTGGTGCCATCAAATATTGTAGTTGTAGGTGGGTTCCTATAGGTGTTGTTGAGTTCATTCTCAAGAAAAGGGATTGGTTTCTCTTTTAGGTTGGTTCCTGTAAAACATTGTAACATATTGGTGTCTGTAGCAGGTTGTTTCCTATGAAAATATTTGAATAAAGTTTTGTGGTTTTCTCCCATTTGTGTTTCCATGTTAAATATTTGTGTATTGTGTATTGTGCATTGTCTATTAATTATTGATTGGTTATGGTTGGTAAAGTAATAAATTTATAAGTGTAGAACAATAAGAAAATAAAAAGCATTCCTATACTGATTCAGCACACCCCCTCCTTTCCCTTTAGTATAATTAAGTGTTCCAACAATTTCTATTAGAAAAGGTTCCTTCAAGAAAAGTCTAAACACTCAAAGGTGAATCCATGCAGCACACATGGATAGACATGAAGGTTTTTCTACAAACAAAGCTCCATTATTTGTGGGTCAAATTATGCCTTTTGGAGCATAAGAATGATAACTTGTTTGATGGCTCTTGGGTTTGAAATTTGGATCATAGTTAAGAATGGTTACACAAATCCAACAAATCCACATGTAGATGCAGTTGGAAAGAGACTTAGTGACAGTAATGCTAAATCCATGAATGCAATTCTATGTGGTCTTGTAGATTTAAAATTTCTCAAAGTCATGCATTGTGTTTCAAAAAAATAAATGTGGGACAAGTTACAAAATATATATGAAGGGGATGGCAAGCTTAAGGAGGAAAAATTACAAACCCATAGAGGAAAATTTGAGACCCTTAATATGAATGAAGAAGAATATATTGCATCCTATTTTATTCATGTGGATGAGATTGTCAACACTATTAGAGGATTGGGTGAAGAGGTTAAAGAAATCATCATTGTGAAAAAAGTTCTTAGGTCACTTCCCTCAAGATTTTGATCCCAAGATATATTCCATTTAATAAATAAAGAAACTAGACAATATGGCAATGGATGAGTTACATGGAATCATCACTACATATGAAATGAGGATAGAGAAGGATAAGCAAGCAAATTCATCAAGGAAGGAAGAATCCTTCAACTCATCAAATAAGATAAAGACAAAAGAATACAAAACAAGTGACAACTATTAGATTCAAAAGAAGCCAACTTTGTCAAAACGATCAAGGGAGGAAGAATCAAATAAAAATGCAAGATTCCCTTTCAATGCTTTAATTGTGGATAAGTAGGACACTTTGTTGTGAAATCTCCTTATGCAAAAAATAGAAATAACAATGAAAAGGAAGATTCCTACTTCAAAAATTACAAGAAGAGAAAGATTGAAAAGAAAAGAAAGTTATACAAACAAAAGAATAATATGTATATCAATGATGACAACAGCTCTTCTAATGACAATGACAGTGAAACAAAAGATATTCTCTTCATGGACCTAGAAACATAGACCGATGAACTAGAAAATAGAATCAC
Organism: Picea abies; assembly: GCA_900067695.1. Lineage (NCBI taxonomy): Eukaryota > Viridiplantae > Streptophyta > Pinopsida > Pinales > Pinaceae > Picea > Picea abies. Next base: position 9,714 of record CBVK0100189405.1, on the reverse strand, counting down.
ATTTAGAAGAACAAGGCAATCCTAAGATTGAAGTCGAAGTGGATCTTAAAGGAGAACTCATATGTTCTCTAAATGAAATAGAGAGACTAAGGAACAAGAAATGGCTACAAAAGGAGAAGTTGAAGAATTACATAAAATAAATAATATGTATAAAAGAAATTTCCGATGAAACTGAAAAAATTATCATTGGCCTAAAAAATCAAGTAGAACAGACAAAGAGAATTGAAGAAGTATTAAGATCCCAACTAAAAGAAAATGAAGATGTATGTAGAAGTCTAGAATCTAAAATATTTTGTCTAAGAAAGGAGTTGGAGAAATCAAATACCGGCATGAAATTTGAAAAGATATATACAACTTTAGATGAAATCCTAAATTTTCAAAGATAACCATTTGACAAGATTGGTCTTGGCTACAGTGAGAAGAAGGAAATTGTTAAAGAAGATCTAACCTCCTCAAAACAGGTGAGTGAAGGAAAAACCAAGAGTCATGTTGATGTGCTCAAAAATTCTATCAATGTTAAAGACAATAGGAGGGAAGAAAAAACTTCTCCACATGAGACAAATCATCCTCACAAAGACAAAATCAAGAAGTCCTTTCCATCAATATGGAATCATACAATCAAGTACCAAAATCCTTTTCTTGGCTATTGTTACTGTTGTAATGGTTTTGGTCATAAATCTATACATTGTAGAATAAATACAAAAGACAGTTATATGAGTAACAACAATAGAGATTCCTATGGATTATCAAGGAGAAATCACAACTCATTTTCCCCTTTACTGAACTATAACATCATATGTTATAACTGCAACAATTATGGGCATATAGAAAAGTTTTGTAAAATTGTTTTTAGAAAATATAAGAAAAAGGAAACCCCAACAATCATGGAAAGAAATCAGGAACAAAAGAGAGAAAAATCCTTGTCCATACAAGCTACACTACATGCACAAAATAATAGGAATAAGTGGTACATTGACAGTGGGTGCTCAAGTCACATGAAAAGAGATAAAACAAATTCTATCACCTTGAAGAGGAATGAAGGCAGTGCTAACTTTGGGGACAATGGCACTTCAAATATAGTTGGAAAAGACACTCTTAGCCTGTCCATACAAGCTACACTACATGCACAAAATAATAGGAATAAGTGGTACATTGACAGTGGGTGCTCAAGTCACATGAAAAGAGATAAAACAAATTCTATCACCTTGAAGAGGAATGAAGGGAGTGCTAACTTTGGGGACAATGGCACTTCAAATATAGTTGGAAAAGACACTCTTAGCCTTAAAAATGGAAGGGATAAGGTATAAAAGGTTATGTGTGTTGAAGACTTGAAGCACAATATTCTTAGTGTTAGCTAGATGTGTTATCAAGGACACACTCTCACTTTCAAATCCCAAGAATATAATATTAGAAAGGAAAATCCAAGAAAACTAGTTGCAAGAGCAATCAAAACCCCAAACAATGTATATACTCTTGATGAAATCAATGGAGAAAAATGCTTCATGGGGTAGACAGATGAAAGTTGGTTGTAGAATAAAAGAGTGGGCCATATGAACTTTGACAACTTGGTAAAAATTAGCACCAAACAAACAATAAGGGATATTCCAAAGATCACAAAACCATCAAACATTGTTTATAAGAAGTGTCATCATGGAAAAAAATCAAGGGTAAGATTCAAGATAAAGGAATATACAATATCCAAGCTATTAGAACTTATGCATATAGATCTCTTTGGACCAACAAGAACAAAAAGTATGGAAGGAGAAACTTATTTTATATTAATTATTGATGATTATACAAGAATTATTTGGGTTTCCTTTCTCAGAGATAAATATGAGGCATTTGAAAAGTTTAAATCCTTCAAAGATTTAGTTGAGAATGAGACCGACCTAAAATTCAAATGTTTAAGGTCAAATAATGGAGGTGAATTCATATCCAATGAATTTGAAGAGTTCTGTGAAACTGATGGAATAAAAATATATTATTAAACTACAAGAACTCCTCAACAAAATGGAGTGGTTGAAAGTAAAAATAAACATGTACAAGAGATAGCTAGGAAAATATTGAATGAAGCAAGATTATCATATAGCTTTTGGAGAGAAGTAGTTTACATTGCGATTTACATTCTAAACAAAGGGCGGATCAAGGTTAACAATGATTAGACACTCTATGAATTATGGAAAGGAAGACCAACATTGGTCAAAAATTTCAAAATATTTGGAAGCAAGTGTTATATCAAAAGAGATGATTAGGATTTAGTAAATTTTGACTCAAGAATAGACGAAGGAATTTTACTTGATTATTCATCAAAAATCAAAGCCTATAGATGTTACAACAAAATACTACAGAATATTGTCGAAAGCATAAATGTAAGAATATATGAAGCACAACCTCATAAGAACAAACTGCAAACATAAGAAATGGAGTGTAGTAAATAATAATAAGAAGAAAATGAAGAAGAAGAAGAACAAAATGAAGAAGAGGGAGATGAAACATAATTCCAAGATACACAAACCACATCAAAGTTTGTACAGAAGAACCATCCAGAAAACTTAATTATCAATGATAGAAAAGACAAAACATATACTAGGAGAAAATTGGAAAGCACTTCTAAACAAGTTAATCTTTCTTTCTTTTCCAAAATAGAGCCTAAATGTTTTGCAGAGGCTAGTTTTTATGAATATTAGGTTATTTCTATGGAAGAAGAATTAAACTAGATTGAGAAAAATAAGATATGGGGACTTTTCCCAAGACCTAAAGACAAAAATGTGATTGGCACAAAGTGGGTATTCAGAAATAAGTTAAATGAATATGAAAAAGTAGTAAGAAATATTGGTTTGTAAAGGGTATACTCAAGTCGAAGGTATGGAATTTGAAGAAACCTTTTCTCATGTTTCAATATTAGAAGCCATTAGAATGTTTTTGGAATTTGCAAGATTTAATAATTTTAAAGTGTATCAGATGGATGTCAAGTCAACATTTCTAAATTGAGATTTAGAGGAAGAAGTGTACATTGAACAACTAGAAGGATTCTTATTATCAAAAAATAAATATTATGTTTGCAGATTGAAGAAAACACTTTATGGATTAAAGCAAGCTTCTAGAGCATGTTATTCAAGTCTTGACAAGTACTTGCAGAAACAAAGTTTCAAAAGAGGAACAACAAATATCAATCTTTACATCAAAATAGACAATGAAGGTATGTTAATCATAATGGTTTATGTGGATGATATCATTTTTGGAAGTAGTGCTAATAGAATGAGCCAAACATTTGAAAAATAAATGCAAAAAGAATTTGAGATGTACATACTTGGAGAATTGTCATTCTTTCTAGGGTTGCATATTTCTCAATCTAGTAAAGGTATATTTATTTCTCAGACCAAGTATATGAATAAAATGTTGAAGAAATTTGAAATGGAAGACTATGCACCTGTCAACACACCCATGGTCACTAGTTGTAAATTGATTAAAGAGGATGAATAAAAGGAAGAAAATCAAACCCTATATAGATCAATGGTAGACAACCTACTATATGTGACAAATTCAAGGCTAGATATTATGCAAAGAATAGGGTTAGTTGGAAGGTTTCAAGATGCACCAAAGGGGACACATGTGTAATCATTATAAATAATATTCATATATTTGAAAGGCACATTGGACTTTGGTTTATGGTATCCCACAGATAAATACTTTACTCTGACAGCTTACACATATGCAGATTAGGTAGGTAGTGTGGATGATAGAAAGAGCACTAGTGGTGGAGCATTCTTTCTGGGAAACAACCTAGTGTCTTGATTTAGAAATAAGTAATCATCAATTTATCTATCCACGGTAGAAGCAAAATACATTGCATTAGCAACATGTTGTACATAATTCCTCTGGATGAAAAACATGTTGAAGGAAATTCAGGTAGCGTATAATCAACCAATATCAATATTGTGTGACAATACTAGTGCAATAAATATTTCAAACAATCTTATTATGCATTCGAAAAAAAAGCACATTCCAATAAAATACGATTTCTTAAGAGAGAAAGTTACAAAACAAAATGTCAAGATGGAATATATTGGTACAAAGGAACAAATTGTTGATATATTTACAAAACATCTTCATAGAGAAAAATTTGAGTATCTCAGATAGAAACTGGGACTGGCACCTATTCCATCCAACCATTAAAGTTACTCAAGAGAAGCACATTCTCAGGGGGAGTTGTAGAAAGAAAGAAGGTTGTTGGTTGTAGATGTGGAGGAGAAAAGAGTAAAGAGTAAGGGGGGTAAAATACCTTTGCCATTTATGTCAAATGGGGAGAGGAAAGAGTAAGGGGGAGACTTGCAGAAAGAAAGAAATCACTTTGTGAGCTATACAGTTGCAACAGATTGGGGGAATATCGAAATTGACTAGGGTTTCCATCAATGACAAAGGGGGAGATTGTTGGAAATATTGTTTTCATTGATGTCAAAGACAAGGGGAAAATACTAAGGCCAAAGAGAATACCAAGGAAGAGTCCATATTGTGAATCAAACCAGACAAAGGAAGTAGAGGGTTTACAAGTTGAAGGAATTATGTACATAATTTATATCTCTGATTTTTGTTAATGCATTTTTTCTTTGAAGAGATTTTGTGTATACAAATTGTAAAGAAGAATGAGCGAATTAGGATCCCATAAATACTATGTAACAATCATAGATGTATGAAGAGAAGGAGACGTGGCTATATGGTTCCTTATCGATTTTGAATTTCATGAATATTTCTGATCATAGTTTGAAGAATGAGAGAATTGGAGGAGAGTGGATTTAGACAAAGAGTTGAATTCTGAGGGCGCAAAGGAATCTCAAGCATGTGTTGAAGACTTGGGAAACAATGATCCTGGTAAGGGAAGTATTGATGGCCCGGTTAACCAGATCGAAGAAAATAAGAGGAAAGTCAATTTATCCCACTTGCATAAGGAAAATCCCTCTCAACGAATTTATAAGGAAAAGGCACTCTTACATAGTTTGAATTTGAACAGGTGAGCTCTGGAACCTTGTGCAAGGTGTTAACTTTTAGTTGTGGGGCCCAATATACTGGAGATCAAAACATAGACAAATAAGTGAAAATTTTGGATTAAGGTTAAAATTTCTGGGGGGCCAGTAGTACAGTGCCCTCGTGAGCCCAGTGGGATGGTGACTTGGTGAGCTTGGTGGGATGGTGACCTAGTGAGCCCAATGGATGGGACGATCACCCAGTTGCCCAATATACTAGATCTAAGTGAACCACAATGTTAAGGTTTCAGTGTCCCATTGGTTCGTTGATCAGTGTATACTGGATCAGAGTGACTGTGTAAAACTGCGGTGAGTCGATACCCCAGTGGGATGGTAAATAATTGTGAATGGAAGCACGGTTGAATCCTGATCGTTAACCATATCAATGGTGGAGATCAAACCACATGGAGAAATCATGGAATTGGGGAAGAATAAATCCCTATCATTGATCATCGGGAAAGATCAACGGTTGATATTTATTCAAATGAGTCGGTGGAAGGTGCATTGTTAAGGAGGATCAAGGTTCAGGTGTCCCGGTGAACCGATGATCCCGGGGGCGTGGTGGCCCAGTGGTCCAATGGGTAGTGTAACTTGACTGGAGTAAATGTGTGAAAGCACAGCGTTGAAGTGACGGGGGCTTGGTGAGCCAATGACCTAGTGGTTGGGATACACTGTAAATGATATTATAGAGGGGTTGGTGATCTAGTGAGCCTGGTGGTATATCATACCAAAGTGAAAGGTTAAAATTGTAGTGTTTAAAGGTTGATGGGTTGGTGACCTAGTGGTCCCAATGCTCGATATAAAAGATCCGAGGATCAATGCAACATTAAATACCCAGGGAGCCTGGTAGCTTGGTTAATGTTTCAGTAGATCATTCAAATATATAGATCGACGATTGACATCTAATTTAAGATTGATCAAATGGTTGTTGAGCATTGAGATTGTGTTCCGTGTTTCGGTGGCCAGTGAGAAGATCAAAAGTCACTATTTAATGCAAGGTGCATCGGACAGTTGTTGAGCATCAAGGTTTATGATGTGTGTATGTGAATAGATCGTGTGCGATGAAAGGAAATTGGGATTGGTTTCAAAGGATTTATGTAGCCCAGTTTAAATAAATTGGGACCATGTGAGCACGATGTTTAGTATGTGCACAAAGCCTTGCGTGTATGGACTCATGTTTGAAGCCGACCTAATCCATAAAAATTCTATACAATGACCTATATAAATAATGATGCCCTGATCATATTGAGTATGGTAGCCCAGTTTAAATAAATTGGGACCATGTGAGCACGATGTTTAGTATGTGCACAAAGCCTTGCGTGTATGGACTCATGTTTGAAGCCGACCTAATCCATAAAAATTCTATACAATGACCTATATAAATAATGATGCCCTGATCATATTGAGTATGGTCGTGAGTGGAAGAATGTAGATGAGGAAGTGAAGCTATGAGGTTCTCAGGTGGAAGAAAATGAAAGAAAGAGAGATGTAACTACCTGACGGTGGCAAGGAGATGTGAGGTTAAAAGCAACATCAAAAGTCATGTATATTGTTGAGATCTTTGTTGTAAGTACAATAAAGACAAAGCAACTAAAAATAACAAATTTGTGCTAGAGAAATCTTGGAGAGAAGTGTTGTTGTGTGTTGTTGACATCTTAAGAAGAATTCAATCCATTCAAATATGTTGAGGAGATTGGTGTCTCCAATAGGTTGGTTTCTACATATTTCTAAGTTGGTTCTCAGTTAGGGAGATTGGTGTCTTCAGTAGATCGGTGCCTACAACTATTGTAGTTGTAGGTGGGTGCCTACAGGTGTCGCTAAGTTAGTTCTCATTCAAAGGGATTGGTGTCTCGTTTAGGTTGGTTCCTTTAAAATATTGTAATAAATTGGTGTTTGTAGCAGGTTTTCTCCTGTGTGTTGGCAAGTCTTAAAATATTGTCAAGTAGGTAAGGGAGAACGCCCAATGGAAAGTCCTAATTAGACTCACTCTCATTTGGGAAAGCATTTCTTACCAGTATATTGTCTTGGTTTCCACTGTAATTTTACTTATCTAAATATGAATATGAGAACCAAAGGTTCTCAGATGAATTAAAATACGAAACTAAACTAAATGATACTGCCTAAAGCTATTCTAATATGCAATCCTAGACTAAACTAATCCTATCCTAATCATGAGCATACTAAAGAAGATTGAATATAGTTAAATATAGTAGCTTTTGAATTCAAAAGATTTAATACATCCAAATGATAAATGACTGGCATAACGTTATGAAAAACACTAACAACTAGTTGTACTTTGTTTTTAATAACATCATAACTTCATTCAATAGAGAAAACTATGATAACCCGAGCATACAAGAAATTGCAAAAATAATCCATACAATAAGACTTGCAATACTCAAATAAAAGATAAAATCATTAATAAAAGTCTTGAATACATTCACCACAACCACAAATTCCTTGAATGTCTTTTTCTCTTTATTAATATGAAATTAAGAGTACTAATTGTCATTACAAAGGGTGAAAGTCCTTCACTCATTACAACCATCTCTTTTATAGAACTTGAAGAGATGTTTATCATGTCCAATAATCGTCGTCCTGTCAGATGATAGTTACAACATTTCAATTCACATTCCTAATTGTGACTTTTACAATAATGACAAAAATAATCAAAATCCAGAGATCTGTTACAAATAATCAAGTAGTTTTGGGCATTTTAATTTTGTTCCTAATGTCTTTCCACAATTTGAAATCTTCCAATATGGATTCTATTCTATTTAGCTACATTTTCTTGAGCTCTATTTCACCATCACAAATGGGGGTTATTACTTCTATTTTTAGGGTTTCTTCTGCCTACTATATAATTGTTTGGTTGATAGGATCAGTTGATTTGGATTTATTTTTCTCACTTCCATCACTTATCTATCAACCTCTTCTATTTATTCTATGGCCTTCATGTTGAGGTTCCTTTTGGTCTCCACATCCTCTATTATCATATGAGTTGGCCTTTCTTTTTCTAAATTTGCCAAGGTTTCCATCCTAGATTTCTTTAGCAAGTCATTTGAGTTTATCGACAATCCTTTGCAAGCTTATTCAACTGTTTTCTCAGTGTTTTTTGTATTATTGAGGATATATTTCCTAGTGTTGAGTAGCACCTAGTCTTTGATCCACTACTTGGTTGTATACATCGGTAGGATGTTAGGAAGGTTATCGCAAACATCTTTCCAGTTGACAATCTTGTCATATGAATTCTAAACTTTGTGATGCTTTTCTTTCACACTGTTCATCTCCTGACCTAGCTTGAGGTGATCCAATCGGTTCTTTTGAACTATGTGTAGTAAACAAAAAAAAATCTTCTGCACATCTCTTAATTCCTCATTTTATCTGGTGGCTTCTTATTTGATTATCTCTAAGACAATAATTCCCTTTTTTCTTTCTTCTACATTATTTTCCAAGAGGTCATTGTCTTGTTGCAATTTCCAAACTTGGTCCTCTATCTTCTCATTATATTTACTTATCTCTAATTGTTCCCCTTGGAGCCTCATCACCTCTTAAGCATGTGTGGATTTAATCTTCTCTATTTCTTCTTGATGTAGCTTATGGTTCAAGCTAACCTTCTTCTCAAATTTTGCACTCAGTTCCTTTTTTTGAAGTTGCAACTGCCTCTCCAATTCTTCTCAATGCAAACGTTCTACTTCCATGGCTTCCTTCCTGAACTCACTAGCCACATTATCTCTGATGGTATCCATGGAAATCTCTATCTCAAAAAATCTCTCCTTAGACATGTCTAGTGCTTTTGCTACTTCATAGACCAACATCACATTTGCACCAACAAAATCATTAAGGGCCAATGTTTCCTATATTGAATTCTCTTTAGGATCTGGGCATGCCTTCTACTTAATGTTTCTCTCAGTTGTTTCATGGCTTGCACCCATACCTTCTCTTTTTCTCTTTGTTATCCTTTTCTAAATAGACTTGGTTTTGTGACTATAATAGTATTCTCGCATAGCTATAATAACACATTCTATTCCAAGTCCTAGAGATGTGAATGAAAGATTACCTAGAATTGTTGCTAAAGGAGAACATTCTTATAATGTGATTGTGATCATGCTCCATGACTTGGTTTCTTTTCTTTTATCCTCTTCCTCTTTATTTTTCCTTTCCTTCTCTCAAGTAGCCAATAGGATTTGTTCTTCGTCTAACTTCTTTTTCATCTCAAGCTCCTTGTATGCTTTATTTTTGGCTTATGTCTCTACATTATATATCTTTTTTCCATTTCTCTTCTCCAAAACTATGCCTTCTCCTTTGCTTTTGTTTGATTCAGATTGTTTCTTCTCAACTTATGCCTTCTTTCTCTGCTGGTACCTTTCTTTAGATTCTTTATCCTTCCTTGATATTTCCTCAACCTTTCTCCTATGTTCCCTTTCATTGGCTTCTTGATTATATTTATCCTATTGTAGTAGTGTCTGAAATTGATCTTTTTTTATGAACCTTGCTAAATATTCCTCTTTCTAGAGTTTCTCTCTAGCCAAATCAGTTGTTAGCCTATCTGAAACTTCTTCAAAACAAAGATCTCCCCTAAATAGGTCTTCAGTAAAATCGACTTGATGGACAACTTGTTGGGAAAGTTTGACTACTTTTATGTGTTCACATACTACATTCTGGGGATCATTCCCCCCCCCCCCCCTTTTTT
>CBVK0100189404.1:0-13946 GCA_900067695.1 Picea abies | reverse complement strand
TCTCTTTCTAACCTTTTACTTTATAGTTTTCATTCCTAGAAGAGCCCAACTGGGCATGTAAGCACTCTTAATTTTCTCACCTAGTGACGAATTGGGTGCAAACACATAGTTTACTCTGCCTGAATGTACACGCGGCCTGTCCTGAGACAGCCTGCGTGGACCTAGGGATGACCTTTTAAAGGTCGACGCCCCCCTAAAAAATGGAACCCAATGCAAAAGTAAAGACTTAAAATGAAATATAAGAGAGTTTTTACTTACTTGGTCCAAACAGATGGTCGTTTCATCCGCTGTAGCTCTCGAAATCGCCACTTTTATCAAAGGGGGTGTTTTGGCTCCAGAGTCAATTTTCAAATCAGCAATGGTGACAATGAGCTGTCAGCTTCTATTTATAGATGTTTTGCCCCCTTTTTGTCATTTTTTTGGCCCCCCTTATCATGTTTTTCAAACCAAAAACCATTTAGAGTGATTCAGGAGTTGCATTGGGGGGGGTATGATCGGGTACTGGGAAAACTTTTTGGAGTTTTGGGTAATTTTCGACGGTCTGTGGAAAAAATTTATGAGGATCAACTTGAGCATGTAGGTTAGGTTTCTAACCTGACTTTTGTATCTCGTTGTCTTTTTTCCTTTGCCATAGGATCGATCCCATCAGGTTGCAACACAGAACCATCATTGTTGCTTTAGAAGTGTCTCAAGTTGGTGGTAGAGATTACTGGAACATGGATTCCCTAGGTAGATCTTGGTTGCATTATGGTGCCCAGGATGACTCTAATCACTATAGGATTAGGAGTCCTTGTTGTTTTTCCTGATTACGAGTTTGAGCCTCATTTGCATGATTCTTTTTAACTCTTGACCTCACCCTCAGGACTCCCAAAAGATAACGAGTCTTCTTTTAAGCCCTTTTCATACCCTCTAAACATGAAAAGATTGTTGAGTGATCTTGTGGCATTTCACGCTCATTAAACTGAAATTTGAAGTCACGTCTGTCCAGCAGTAGTTTACCCCTTTTTCGGTTTGGACGGTCAACTGTACAAACAAAGGTATACTCTATGGAACTTCAGTTCTCTATAAGAGTACTCTCAGGTATCATTTTAACCCTTTTTCGGGCCTAGGGGAGAAATTTATGAAAAAGGAACCCCCACGGAGTCCATAGTTAACCTCTTTTCAGACTCCCTAAAATTGAAAATATCGTCGAGTGACCTTATTCTCTCACACTCGTTAAACTGGTCCAGAAGAAAATTCCTGACGGAGTCCATAGTTAAATTGTTTTCAGACTCCTTAAAAATGAAAAAATGGCTGAGTGATTTGTCTTTATCACACTCGTTAAAATGGTTTTGAATAGATGTCTTGTCAGTGCTAGTTTACCCCTTTTTCAAACTGACTAGACTACCTTCGAAAAAGGTACCCAAATGGAGTCTCCTTTTATGGTTTTTTAGGCTCTCTAAATATGAAAAACCACCGAGATTACCTTCTCTAGGCTCATTAAACTGACATCAAAGGACATTACCATTGTGTGTTTTGTTAACCGCATTTGCATACCCACGTCTTTGGCCTAATGTCGGCTCCATGTTTCTCTCAACTGAACCATCTAAAGAATGCCTTATACGCAAGCCCTGTAGCACTTTGCCTCTACGTCTTGACACCTTTGGCACATGGAGGATTTTTCTCGCATGTCCTTTCCTTGCATATATCCCTTTTCCCTGAGCATCCCTATGTTTCATTCACTTGGAACTAGTACATTTGTGACACTCGATCCTCCTTTGTAACGTAATATTATTTTATTCTTTTTTCCAAAATCATTGAAAAAGGACAAAAAAAAATCAAATATACCCCAAAAAGAGGAAGGGAAAAATATTTTCTTTATTGGCAGCACAATATGTCACACTTGGATAAAGCACATCTGTCTGTTTGTTCGTCAAAATATGGGATTTAATATGACCTTAGGAAGTTGTTCTCGCTACATAGAGTTGTGTCCTCCTTCGTTTGGTTATTCTTCCAAACATATGGAGAGTTTGCGTTGCCTCCTGCATCGTAAACTTATGAGTAATGCCATGCTTCCTGAGTCTCATCATTTATCGTTCTGTTGTCCAAGGGAAGTTTTTACCAAGCCTGATTCGGCCCCTCTGTAGTTTGTCTCTTGCCCTCATACCCAGCTATCCTGAACGTCCAATTAAGTCTTTGTTTGAAATCAATGAAGCCTTCAGTCTGATCACTAAGATTCTCTAGTCCATGACTGACGAGCCATCGAAGACCTTCGGGTAGTGAATTTGTACACTCATATTACACTCCTACCCGAGTTTTGAAGATTTTGAAGTGGTTGCTCGAGCTCTGAATACCTCATCTCCAGCCATCAGGCCTTATCAGCTTCTAAGAAGATGGGTACTCTACATGTATATCTTTTTTATTTCGATATGTAGCTCTGTTATGTACTATTCACGGCTACACTTTATATAGTTATATGACATGGATCTACAATGTATTTGATTGGTAGCCATGAGTTTATTTTGTCCCTAGCATGGGTATGCCTACCTTAGTGAGACAATTGTTATTTTTGCAGACGGTGCCTCCCGATTTCTGGTCCCTGGGCTCACTTGTTCGGCACATCAATAAAGATTGGTAATGTATTTTGGCCATCAAATTCTCTTATGACCTCACACATTAGATGGAATCTATTATAACCCTAATTTTCACCAGACAAACTTACCTGGCATCAAGCCATATCAGATTCCTTCTTTGCCAAAGCACTGTTGAACAACTCTTCTTAAAAACACTTTTTATAAAGGCCCACATGCCATGCTCTATTACTACATGTGTGTACATGCTCGCTGACCCAAAACAGCCCGTGTGTACCTACAAAAGCACGAGAAAAGGAAAGTTGTCGACAAAACACACAGCTTTGGGTGAGTTAAATGAACCTTACGTCTATGCATGGCCAAGGGTTCGTCTAAATACCTAGCTTCTTCTAGCCTATAAAAGAAGGGTTAGGGGTCCCATTTGGAAGAGGAGAATCATAGTAAAGAAACTATACCCAATTGCATATTCCTTTTGTCCCAACCCTTTAGCCTTCCTTGTGCAAAGAGAAATATAGAGCAAAGAAATTGGAGGATGGTAGAAGAGGCACCTAGGACCAGGTTTGTGGAGTAGCGGCTGGCTTCATCATTGTAAGTTGATTTGTTGAAGTTAATAATAAAGAGATACTTTTCCTGTCCCACCATATGAGGTTTTTATGATTTATTGTATACTTGTTTATTAAAATTTCTAACCCATTAATCTATAGATCAAATTCAAATTTCCTTGATTTGTTTTATTTTTCTGTTAAAGTAAGTGGCTCAGTCTTCAAGAGAATCTGGTTATCAGTATCAGTAATCTCTGCCTGGGCTGGCTTGCTTGGTTTTTTGTTTTTGTCTCAAAGTCAGGGATACACGCAGCCTGTATAAGGCTAGAACGTGTGTGCACGCCCTCTGAATTTACACAGCTCACGTGCACACTCTTCTTGTTGAACTGTCAGTGGTGTGCTTGAGGAGAAGTTTTTTTGAAGGTGAGGCCGTCATCCTTTCCTTTGACAAGAGCTATACCTATCAGGTTTTTGGGTCTCTATCATAGCAGTCAGTAACTTAGGTTTGATCACAACAATAGCTTTCTTTTTCGTTTAGAAGTTTTTCCTCAAAATTTTGTGTTATAGGGTTTTTAGACAAGTGTGAGAGTCCATTTTTAAAAATTTACTTGTGTGTGATTTTTGACGTGACTCTTTGCGATCTGCGCTTAGGCCATAAATTTTTTCTTGGTTTGACTTGTTGGTATTTTTCCTTTTTTTCTTTGTGAGCATTCAAATAAAAAAAAAACTTTTGTTTCTTTGATTGGTTAAAAAGTGTTGTTTTGCATTAGTAACCAGGGAAAAGTCTTTTCTTTCATAAGTTCTTGATAGTTTACTTAGATCATAAGTAGCTCGTAGTCAAGTGAAATCCTGCTTTGAGTTTGTTGTTCAAAGATCTTAGAAAAATTTTAAAGTTTGAAACGTTGTTTAAAGAAAAGTTTTTGTTTCCAAGCTTTCTGTTTATTTTACTTTCGTCTTTCAAACATCACTAGTTTCACTTTCATAGCCTTTGGCGTAAGACAAGCCATAAAATTAATGCTAAATCTAAAATTCATTAGACTTTTTATGTTTGTAGGGTCAACCAACTAGTTGAGGGTTAGGGCCTTGAATTAGGTTGGCGAGGAAACTCTTCAAGGCCACTAAAATTAAACGTTGGAGTCTGAGTTAGGGAGTGTCAAAGTCCATTATCATGAAAGTTATCCAGGACCCCCCTCTAACACAAGGGATAAACATGAGGTTGCATGCGGAAAGGTAGTGGAGATAACCCCTCCAAAGTTGGACCACTCGTAGTGGAGAACACATATAGAGGGCTTGTTTTGGGATTCCATCGATTGCATTTTCCACGGGGATTTGTGGGTCTTGAATCCATTCGAGGTCCTCATTTGTCTTTCGAACCATTTTCTTTCGATACCCTTGACAGGTTTTGGGCTCGATACCCTGCTCATTGTGGTCTACCCGACTTTCGACTATACCCGCTTGGTGACTGTTCGCACGCTGGAAACCTGGTTGACTATCTTCTTAGGGACATACACAGGTGAATGCGGGGGTATATCATGGTACCTAGGATAGAAATTGGGCCACACTTTGCAAAGTATACCACCGGTAAGTTTCTCTAGTGTTGGTTGTTGTAATTTTTCTTCCAATTAGTTTAGTGTTTGCTTGTCTTATCTTGTAGGGACTTTTTAGTGTGTGCTGTTTTTTGAATGGTTAGACTACCCTAGAGAGTCTTTTATCTTCTCGCACATTGGAGGATCACTAGCTCTGTCAGTCACGATGGCTTCAGGGCCTATCACCAGTTACACTAGACCCACCCCCACCACCACTAAGGTGAAAGCTAGACCAACAAGGGTCTTTTGAAGCGACCAGGTCACAAGAAATTGTGCCCGACCAACATCCTGAGGAATCGACTATTTTAGACTTTGGAGAGAAAGCTCTTGGTCCACCTAAAACCTCAACCACTGATCTTTTGGAGCCCAACATCATATTGATTCACCCTTACGAGTGCCAGATAGTGTCGCAAACAGAAATGGAAACACATGTTGTTACTCCTTTTGGGAATTCTTCAATTCCCACTACGGTTGTCACCACAGGAGAGTTTCCACCTCCTAACCCACCATCACCGGTCCGAGCCACCATGGTCTCAGTCACCTCTACCTCACACAGTGGTTAGATCCCATCTATAGTGGCAGCCACAACAACTTTTCCATCAAGTGCGACAGGCCCTCCATTCTCATACAGGATGCCTAGTTCAGGTACAAGTCCTGTACTTTCCTACGCCACTTCACAGACTTTAGGTATGGGGGAAAGGATCTTAAAAACTCCTCTACAAGGCCACATGGGGGGGCCTCTTGATCCTTTTAACTCTTTTCCTTACAAGGGAGGTCATATACCTCCTTCGTCCCCTTCGCTCGACGGCATGCACCAGCCATCCGTCGGGTCACCTACACACCATAGTTTACTTGGAGCAGGGAGTCAAAAACCACCTTCACATAATATGCCAGTAGGTTTGACATCATTTTCTTTGTTTAGTGTGTTTGGTAACAACACCTTCTATTCAGCTACTTTCTCGACTGGGGGCAACCCCGGTTTCAGACAACCTATTCCTATGCAGGGTACTATTTCTGCAAAGGGGGCAAACCCAGGAACTTCTTCTGCATTAGGGCCTTGGAATTCTTGGTAGGGATCTACTCCTTCATCGAAAATGTCGATCTAGGGAAATTGTTTCCACAGTTAATGGAACCGCAGACAAGTTACTATGCAAATCCCTATGGTATCGGCATGGGGAAACCCTTCCCAAAGTCCTCTAAATTTAATGCATGCCCATCCATCTACGTCTTATTTTGGGAATCAGTCGATGATGTCTCCTCACACGCAAAATCCATACACTGGTCATGGCCATGGTTTTTACGAGAACCCAAGCCAACAGCCGAACTTTTCTTGGCAACCTGGTGCTAGTCAAACTCCAAGTCCCTTTTTCCCAGGTTATCACCAACAACCCAAACTACCTTTCCTGGATACCTTGAATTTACCAAACTTGACAAGGTTGTTGAATGACCCTATCTTTCATGATCCGTGTTGGCCTCCTATGTCGATGAAGTTGCCTTAAGACATACCAAAGTTCGAAGCCAAGCCTAACGAAGATCCAGGCGATCATGTGACTACCTTCCACCTTTGGTGCTCATCTAACTCGTTCAAAGATGACTCCATATAGTTGCAATTGTTTCAATGTACTCTCATTGGGAGTTCCGCAAAATGGTACATTGAGCTCGACCACTCAAGATACTCTTCCTTCGGCAAATTGGCGATGACCTTCCTAAACCATTTACAATTACCTGTGAGATACGACACTAGCATAGAATTGCTGGCCAATTTCACATAGACAAAAGCAGACCATATCTATGATCACATCTGAGAAGAGAGACACTGGAAGAGTTTAATTAAGGTACCAGTCCCACCAGCATTCCTGCTCGAGTGGTTCCTTAAGTCTTTGGTCCCACAGCTATCCAAAGATGTCACGACTTCGGGAGTGTTTTCCAAAGAAGATGCCATCATGAGAGCTCAACAGCTTGAGCTCATCTATTCTCAGTTTGGTTTATTATACGAGATCTTTCAAGATGCTCCACGCTTAATACTTGATAAAACCAGAAAGAGATTTGGACCACATGCCAATGGTATTGTTGGCTCAGCACAAACAAAGCCCACTGAGCAAATGACAAAGCAGTTGCATCAATTGTCTATACAACACACAACATCAACCAAACTACTATTTCGGCTGCTCCCCCTACTAAAACATCGGATGTACACACAATGCAATCGACAAATCCAAAGGCCACCCAACAGCCTTAAGGAAAGAAAAAACAACGAAATAAGGGTAAGGGGATAAGAAACCCACTGATAATGTTGGCGGGGGAAATACTGAGAAACGGAAGGTGAGGTATCTGTGCAACCTGTGTGCGAAAGACCATCTGACCCACTTATGTCTGCGGCTTGTAGAAGCCCAAAAGTTTGTGACACAGCAATAGCCTGTTGTGTTAACCAATCCATTTCAACATGGAAAAAACCTAACCCAAGCCTCTACAAGTGTGGAAGGGGGCATTCAAGGACCCTCTTTGTCTTCAAACAATCCTGCATCCGTGAATTTATATATGATGAAGGGTGATGCTTTCATATCCACTAGAGCGCACGACTACAGTAAACCAAGAACTTCTGAGAAGGGAAAAGAAGCCGAACTCCCATCTCTTCCTCTACATATTGAGAAGACTTTGGGAAAAATAACAACACACATCCCAAAAGGCGCGTTCAAAAAAGCTTCTCACAACCCAAACACAAGGGCCACCCAGAACTATTCTATGGTGGAAGATTTGCCTCAAACCCCTTATGCGATGTACGCTTTGGAGGTCCTCCAAAGCTTCCCTTCCTAGAGGAAAGCTTTGTTAATTTCCCTAGGATCAACGAGACTTGTAATCCAGGTACCATCATGCTAGACACAACCGACTTAAAACCTCATCTGCCATACCACGTAGCATTTCAGATAGTAGTGTCTCACCCCACGAAAACTTTTACTTGAAATATTTTCTGCACAGTGGTTGATGAGGGCACCTTGACATGCGTTATGTCATTGGCATGTTGAAGGCCATTGTCCAGCCTATTTTTTCTCTATCGCCCACTCTTCTCACTGCTTTCAACAGTCGTTCGTTCTGACCACATGGTATCATTCCCTCTTTTCCCATGCAATTGGGAGGGAAGACTGTGTGCATTGAGGTAGAGGTAGTTGATGCATCTCTCGACTACAATATTTTGTTAGGAAGGAGTTGGACGTATGCCATGCAAGAAGTGGTTGCTACAGTTTTCCAGGTCTTGTTGTTTCCACATGAGGACCGAATTTTGACCATTGATCAATTGTCTCTCTCCATATCTAACCCTTCGTTAGGGGTGTCCGTGGTCCCAATGATTGATAATCCTAAACCCGACGTAGTCAACATAGGGGTTGGTTTGTGCCCATCTTTGATGGGTACCTTCGATTACCTACCCCCTCAAGGTGATGTCAAGTTCATATTTGACCACCATAAGGTTGAGATTTTCCAAGTTTCATCATTTCGCATGAATTACTTCACTGATCCGTGGATACTTCCTTCCCCATCGGCTATATGGAGGGACAGGGCATCCGGGCATGTGCATGCCCTTGTTCGCAGCTAAAGTAGTGTACTCTTTAGTTGAGGAAGCTTCATCCAACCCAGATCCAAATGCTTCACAAGAGTTTGATCCATTTCTAGAGCCTATTTGGGCTCAAGGTTCTCTCACTAAACCTGATTCGTTAGACTTAGTCTTGCCCTCTGATGAAGCAGTAATTGAAGCAATGACTAGTCCAGACAAACCCTGAGATGATCTTCATCATAGATCATACTTTCTCCCAGAGTTAAGTAGAATCAAGGTCATAGAATTCACCTTGACTATGACTAGACATAGGACTTGTCCTATTAATCCCTTAGCTATACACGATGTATATGCTGAGGGTAATATGGAAACCATCACTGAAACCATACCGATCAATATCTCTAGAACCCCTAGCATCATGGAGAATGTTTTCGTCGGAGCTGACTGCTCCCCCGGAGAGATTCAAATCTACACAGATCTATTTAAAGAATTGTGTTACGTTTTTGCCTGGTCTTATGAGGAAATGCCAGGCATCGATCCAAAAATTGTTGAACATGAAATCACAACTTATCCAAATCCCAAGCTTGTCTAGCAGAAGCTTCATCCAGTTAACCCCAGGAAAGAAGAAGCCATTAAGGTTGAAGTTGAGAAACTACTAAAAGTCGGTTTTATCTATCCTATCCATTTGATCCAATGGGTGTCAAACCCTATGCCGGTCAATAAAAAACAAGGCACAATTCGTGTATGTACAGACTTCTATGATTTGAAAAAGGCCTGTCCCAAAGATAATTTTCCCACACCATTCATAGACCAGATAATTGATGAATATGCGGGTTGCGAGGCCTTCTCTTTCATGGACGATTTTTCGGGATATAACCAAATACAAATCAAACCCGAAGACCAGCACAAAATAGCATTCATCTTTCCATGGGGTACAATCGCATATCATAAGATGCCTTTTGGTCTCAAAAATGTTGGAGCCACCTTTCAGCGAGCCATGTCATTTGCTTTCCATGACCTCAAGCATATAGTCGAGGATTATTTACATGATTTAGCATCTCGATCTCACAAGAGAATGGATCATCCCACACACCTTTGACTTATCTTTGAGCATTGTCGCTACTTCCAGATTCACTTGAATCCAAGCAAGTGCAGCTTTTGCGTAACATCAGGACGTTTGTTAGGTTTCATAGTGTCAACAATAGGGATCATGGTCGATCCTCTCAAGCTTGAGGAAATAATTCAGTTGCCCCCCCCACGCACAATCCTTCAACTTCAGAGTCTACAAGGCAAGGAAAAAAATTTAAGACGCTTCATCGCCAACTATACCAAGATCACCAAAGGCTTTATGCGCTTACTAAAGAAAGAAATTCCTTTTTATTGGGACGATGCCACTCAATCCTCTTTCACGGCGTTGAAACATTCCCTCACAACTGCCCCTCTACTCTGGCCACCTAACTATAACAAGGATTTTTTATTATATTTGGTTGTAGTAGAATCAACCATTGGCATGGTCTTAGTTCAGGAAGATTACTTGTTCTTAGAATATGTGATCTATTACATGAGCCGAGGCCTCATAGGACATGAACACAATTATTCTCATATCAAAAAACTTGCGTTGGCAACAATCCATGCTATTCAACGGTTCTGTCATTATGTTATGTTTCGCAAGACCACTGTCATTGCTGTCGTGAATCCATTTCAGTACATGTTTACATGACGAGTAATAGGCAGAAAGATCAATAGATGGATAGTCGTCCTCTAGGAGTTTGACTTAGATTTCATTTTAGCGAAATCCAAAAAGTCACTGGTCTTCGCAGAACTTATTTCGGAACTTCTGGTTGATTCAGGTGATCTTGTGCCCGAAGAGTCACCTATCAGAGGAGATATGTTTTTTATCACCTCTTCGGATCCCTGGTTCATAGATATACTTATCTATATCCATATTTTGAAATACCCCACCTCTGCTTCTCGTGATGAGTGTCGACGCATATGCCATCAGGTTAAGAATTATCTCATACTCGATGATACATTGTATTGGAGAGGAGTATATTGCATCCTGCGTCGATGTCTCACTCATGAAGAAGAAGTTATCATGCTTAACAATTGCCATACTAGAGCCTGTGGTGGTCATTTCTCTGGGTTGGCAAAACCCAAAAGATTCTACGAGTAGGTTACTTCTGGCCGACACTAATCAAAGATTGTATCAAATCGCTCAAGAAGTGCCACCCCTACCAAATCTTCTCTCAGAAGATGAGGACACATCCCGCTCCCATGTTTCCTGTCATCACAGTTGGTCCCTTCACCAAGTGGGGGATTGATTACACTACATGAAACCCTCCTTCGGCAAGGGGGCACCATTACATCATCATAGCCATAGACTACTTCACGAAGTGGGTTAAAGCTATGCCAACATTTAAAGATGATGCAGAGACTACAACTCTCTTTTTATTCAACCAGATAATAGCAAGGTTCGACGTCCCAAGGGAGATTGTCACTGACCATGGAAGTCACTTTCAAAACCAGATGATGACTGAGTTAACATCAAATCTTGGGTTACGGTAGGAACATTCATCACCCTACTACCCCCAAGAAAATGGTCACGTGGAAGTTGTGAATAAAACTCTTAAGACCATTCTACAGTGAACGATCACCTTAGCCAAGTCAAATTGGAATTTGATGTTATACTCAACATTATGGGCTTACCGAACGTTTGTTAAGACTGCAACCAGTTTCTCACCTTTCCAAATTTTTTATAGGATAGAGGAAGTCTTGCCTATCGAATTTCAGATCCCATCTCTAAAGTTGGTAGTAAAATTATTGCCAGACACTTCTCCACTTGAAGAGCAATTATTATACCTGGAGCAGCTCAATGAGCAGCGTCGTGATGCGGCCCTGGCCAACGAGGCTCACAAACATAAATTCAAGTGTCAATATGA
The DNA here is from genome assembly GCA_900067695.1 of Picea abies. NCBI lineage: Eukaryota > Viridiplantae > Streptophyta > Pinopsida > Pinales > Pinaceae > Picea > Picea abies. Next base: position 2,762 of record CBVK0100189404.1, on the reverse strand, counting down.
TAGGTCCATTGGTTCTGGGATTTTTTCTAAAGGAAACCTTGTCTTGGTCTATGACCAAGATAAGGACCCCCTAGGGGCAGGAAAATTCAAACCCATGTGGTTCGGATCTTTCATCATAAAAGAGGATCTAAAGAAGGGCACTTATCTTCTGGTTTAATTTGAAGGGAATGCCTTGGAAAAGCCTAGAAATGGACTCTACCTCAAGAAGTATTACTCATAGGTAGGTCACCATGGGTAACTTTTTGTAACATATGTATAGTCTTTGTACTATTACTTTCTAGTTTTTTTTTTTTTTAGTGTTATGGACTTGTCATTTTGATGTATCTTTCATCACTATGGCATATGTCAAGTGAACCTGAGGTGTTCATTGGGTACGCAGACGGTGCTATCTAGCACACTCAGAGGCTTGCCTCCACAACTTGGGTAATTTTTACACCTCGAGGCCAGTTATTATCTTCTGGAGGTATATGCTTAGGTGACACAACAAACAATGTCGCTGAGTACAGTGCAGTTCTTGAGTTGCTTCGTGACACTCTGTCATTTGGTATCTCTCATCTCCAGGTATATCTCGATGCTTAGTTGGTTGTGTCTCAATTAAATAGAGTCTATTGTGTTCATGATCTGACTTTACATCAATGACTCCTTAGGGTACGTCTCTTAGAACGAACCTTTGATTATATTACATATTTTCATGTTCCTAGGAGATTAAATCAAATTACAGATACCCTAGCTAATCAAATTTTAGATTGGCATATTTCACACATATGAAAGGACATACACATAAACATGTAAATATATTTTTTTCAAAAAAAAGATAATCCATAAGACACAAAAATACATAAAAATCCATAGATAACATCATAGTCACCAGAGTACATAGGTGTACACAAGTGCCTCAAAAATATGACCAATAACAAGTCACGGGGCTTATGCCCTCAAAACATATATACAAGTAGTGCTCTCAGCACGTGAAAAACCTAACTAAAGTTACGGCCTGTGGGCCTTATTGTACTGATCTACAGCGTTGGCTAAACGCTGAAACAATCGGACCCACATCCATGGTGCCCCCACTACATGAGGCTGCATCGATGGTGGCAGGTCCTCAATCTCTGCCATAGGGACCGTGTGAGTGAGTGCAGTAAATTTCCACTTGACTCGTCTCAACACCCTCTCAGCCTCCCCAGCTGGAAGATCTCTTGTTGTTGTTGGTCCCCCTGCGGCGGTAGGTGTGGCCCCTAGCTGAGGATGATGCTTGTTCCGGGCATAGTCCACAGGTCTCACTGGTCCCACATCTTCATGCAACAAACACATATCCATCAAATACTTTGGTATATAAAAAAAATGATATATAACAAAAACAACATAAAATTACATATGTTTCACAAAAAAAAAACAATGAAGTAAACTTACCCATCTCTCCTCGCTCCTCACTAGGAGGTACTGGTATCTCAGAGGAGGTACTGGTATCTCAGAGTCTCTTGAGAAATCAATCCCAACCTAGGGGTAATCCTCTATAACCGGGATCTGTCGCGACAACCATGTGAAGAAGTCATCGTCGAAGGACTCATTGTTGGCAAATATTGAACAAGCAACGAATGTGTGTTGATGATTGTTGTCATTAATGGCAATAGTGGAGATGGTGGGATAAGAAGGATAAAAGCAATAGGAGGAACAGCATTGAAGAAAACGCACGCAGTAAGAGTTTACAGAGAAGAAGGAAGACAGAGATCCAGTGATCGTTGGATTCCATCCAAATTTCCCGAAAGGACGACAACCGTCAGATCTGCAGAAGTTGTGAGGGAGATAAGCCATTGGAGTTTCGTGGATCGGGATTTCATAATGCAAAGAACACAATGCAACGAAATTCCCGATTTTACGATATGCGAAATCCCGACTGAATCTGAACCGTCAGATCAACATGTGATCTAGACCGTCGATCTAATTCACGACAGCAGTCCATGTCAGCTAGGGACACGTGGCACAACCAGGTAATGACAGGTGTCAGGAAGATCTAACACTTTAGGCACATACAATTCATGAATCAGAGTGACACGTGGCAGGATCTAACACGTGCCAAATCACGTGTGACGTCAGCAGAGGCATCGGCAATCGGGACTTTGATATGTCAAGAACACACTGCACCAGAAACTCTGAAATCGCGATATGCGATTTTGTGATTTAATCACAGCCGTTGGATTAAGAATGAGATCTGGACCGTTGATCTTCGTCATCGGGAAATCGGGGATCAGGAATCCCGGAGGCATGTGCATAGTGACATCGAAAACGTCGAAACCCCGATAAGAGGGTTGACCAAGGTCATGTGTTGACGGTCTTATGGGACCAAGGCCTATAGCCAGCAGGGCTAGCACGTGGAAAGGGGTGCATCGGTAATCGGGGATTGGAGAGGTGAGAAACTCTCAACATCAGGAAGTGAAAAACCCCAAAACCCCAACGAGAGGTATGGTGACAGTCACATGGACCACTGTGTAGCTGGAAGGGGTTAAAGCTCGGGAAAGGAGCATATCGGGAATCGGAGATTCGGGGGTTCCGAGTACATGTGCACATCGACAATGAGGATTCCGAATTCGCGATGAGTGAAATCCCGATGGGATCTGAACCGTTGGATCAAGCATTGATCAGACGGTTGTTGTTGTTCCTCACACATTAACGCTTCAGTTATGAATCTGTTGAGTGAAACGGACTTATGATGATGAATTGGTTAGCGTTTCAGTTGCCAAGACAGATGTCCTCGGATTTCCCAT